>CAJHQQ010002005.1:0-75539 GCA_905132885.1 Moricandia moricandioides
TGATGATTACTTATTCCTCAAGAGTCAAACAAGATGAGACGTGGCACATATAAAATGGTGTTTTATATAAGTCATTATAAAATAACCATAATAATAATAACAATATTGATGTAGCATATTATCTAGTATTCCAAAACTAATATAACTAAAGCAGAGAAATTACAAATGGATGATCCGTGACAGCCCTGATTGTAACTGGATTACTTGGCCTTGTAGTTTTAATTTCAGCTCTTCTAAGAGCATTTTGTTTCGGATCATAATAATAAACTTGTAGTGCCAACTCACTGTGATAATCTTTATGGACAAGAACGATTTCGCCTCCAGGATTAGTGACACCCGCAAATTTGATATTCGAATATGGTAAACCGTGAAGCATGTCTAAGAATGTAACCTGCGACCACTCTTGTTTCTCACCGTCCTGCATGACCCACAAATCCATAGCTTTGTAGGTGAAGTTGCTTGGACATATGCATCCTAACTTCCCATGGTAGTTTACAAGAGTCGTATCGTCATGGTAATGAAACAACAAATTGTCTGGAGTCTGAACAAGATTAAATTTCTCATGCCTAACATCGAAACTCACCAAAACATGAGTCCCATCTAGGTTCCTTGCACTGTAATAGATTGTCCCGTTGATGCAAATTGCTTGTACGAAAAAGAAGTGAATTCCAATGCTGCATTGGATGTCTCGCCACTCTTTTGAGACATCTCCCAATATGAAAAGCTTACAAGACTGTTGCGGTCGACCCTGTGTTAGACACAAGACTTTGTATTGATTCTTGAAAGGGTCGTACCCGAATAAGTAAAACAAGCTTCCGGGTAAACTTGTAATGGGTAAGACAAGAGATTGACTTGTTGTAGGGTTGTGTATTCTGAATCTTAACTGACCATTATGTGAAAACCAAAAACCCATCAAGCCACGTACATAGTGAAAGCCCATCAGATAGCCTTCTTCTTTTACAATGATCTCCTCGTGATAGAGTTGTTCTTCGTTTGTGACTTTATAAGTATACGATAAGATGGTAAGAGGTAGATCACGCTGTGGTTGATCCCAACGCTTCTCGAAGATGAAGAGGGGATCACGGGGTGGTTGATTCAATCGCCCTGTCATGATCGAGTCAATGACTATGTAGTTTGTAAACTAGAGATGGAATTGTAAACGCTAACTTTTATTAACCTTGACGATTACACAAGAGTATATATACAAAGACGTAGTAGCCTAAACCCTAGACAAAAGAGGAATATTAACATATCTAAATAAAGGATAATGTCAAACATAAAGGTAATACTTGATGATACTTTCCCTTTCCTAATATAGTTGTTGATAATACTTTCCCACTGATACGAGACACATCGAAACCTTCCTACAGCCATAAGTGTTTCTAGCCACGGAGATGAGTTGTAGCAGCTACGATGTGAGGTCTTGTGGTGGAAGCAAATAGCGTTAAAAAAAAAGCCCATAAGTACTGTACAGAAGGGCCAGGGATGACCCTGTACTTTTGGGAACCCAATTTTTTTTAATTAAATGTAACTTTAGCTTACGTGTATATTTAGGCAAAATTTAAGATTTGAGTTCTTTTATTATCTGATATAATAACAAAAACTGAAGTAATTCTATATTTCTTTTTCAACAATTCTAATTTTTAAAACACTTTATAATTTTTTAACATATCTATCTATCTATAATATTATTTAAGAAGTAAATTTGCTTATTTGTCATGTTCTCCATGATTTTAGTTAATTTTGCTTATTAGTCATGTTTTTAATAATTTTAAATATAATTTATTATATAGTTAATATAAATTTATATTAATAATATTATACTTTTTAGAAAATAAGATAATTCTTATGTATTATATTGTTATCTTGAAAATATATTGTCTAATATAAAATTTAAGAATTTGCTGATTTGTCAACTTCTCTATGATTTTAGATTATTTTGCTTATTTTTTATGTTTTTAATAATTTTATATATAATTTATTCTATAATTAAAACAAATTTATATTAATATATTTATATTTTTAGAAAATTAGATAATTCTTATGTATTATGTTGTTATCTTGAAAATATATTTTCTATTATAAAATTGTAAAATTAATATATAAAAATTATAATTAAATATAAATCAAGCAAAAAAATTTGTATAAATATATTTTCTAAAATATTTTTGATATGTGAGTGTTGTCATTTATAATTAATTTGATGTTTGATTTAAATTTTTTAAAATATAAATAGTAACTTATTATGCTGGTCTTTGAATTAATAAAACCTAAATTAAATATTCGTAAAAAAATTATGCTCTCATGTGCGCGTAAAACACATAGTTTATAGTTATTTATTAACATATATAATTTAAAAAGTATTCGTAAAAAAGTTATGTCCTCATGTATGTGTAAAACACATAGTTTATAGTTATTATTAACATATATTCAATACTTTTCAAAGAGAATTGAAGCCAAAGCCAAAGTTTCAGATGGCTCTTTGTACTGTGTGGCAAGGAAAGCAAAATTATGGCTATAAGAGTTTTTTAGGTATGTGTCAACTAAGGTTGTTCCATTTACACTGCAGCATCAGAATCCATCGACAGTCTCGATAAAAACTACTAAAGGGTCCTCTTAATCACCACACCTAATCCGTATAAGCGACGTTTAAAGCATTATGGGTCTAGATAGTAGAAAGTACGCTTGTTCTGAAGAAATGTGACTAGTCAAATAACTCGTGCAGCTAGGCGGCACATTTCAAAAATGATTGTGAAAAAGCTAGAGTTACAATCAATCCGGGAAGATCCAATTACAAAGTGACGAGACAATATTTTGCGAATCATGATAAACACACCAACGGTGTTACAAATTACAAACTGAAAATAGGAATAAAGAAATTACACAATGCCCACACACCTCTCTATGATACACAAACACCCCTACCAAGAACAAAAACTAATACACCTCTAATATCAAACCATAACCCCTTTCCTAGTCACTTGTAAAAAAACAAAACTTAGAAAATATATAGAAGACAAACAAAAATGAACAAAAACCCTTTTACCCAATAAATACTCTCTGCCTCACTCATTAATACTCTCACCGCCTCCAAAACCATCCAACTTGACTTCTTTACTCTTTCATCATCTGTGAAATCCCCACAGTATCTTAAGAGCTCTCATTGATTCTCAATGTGATCCATCTCGCAATCAATTATTGTGGATCAAGAATGGTTTTGGTTGGATCTGTACACAACATGAGGATCATCATCAAGAGGCGGCTTATGAGGAGAAGTATGCAATCTCACTAGTGCGTCTCTGTTTTTTTGGAGGGGTTTACATCCAAGCAAGAGAGCCACGGTCTTCTGGGGTTTGTGGGCGTCCTCTGGTTGGTGTTGGTGGTCGATTTGCATTTAACTCCTGAAAATAAATGTTCGGTTCCACCAGTTTTTCTAAGTGAATAAAAAGGAAGGATTGAAATGTGTTTGTGATATAAACCTGCATCCATGTGTTATCTATATGTCTTTCCGGTGAAGTTTCAGGTGATGTAATTGCTGGAGGTAGCGGATGGATAAGCTTTGGAACCACCACAAGATCTCTCCCCAAGACCAAGATAGCCCCAGCATTGTTTGCAGTTCCTGAGAAGAATTAAACACATATCATTTCATAAGACACTATCCTCAATTAAGTTTTTCTATTTTAGCCGATTTAGTAGCAAGTTTCGATTCTAGAGACTTGCCACAATAATTTGTAGCCGAAAAGAGCGTTATCAAATGCCCCTGTGCAAAACGTTCAAACCCATCCATCACGCATTCATGCGCACGTACAATCAATTGAAGATCATTGTTGTTGCAGAACTCCATGACACGGTCAGGCTACAATTGCCAGTTTCTTGGTTAGTAACAGAAACGGAAGAAATACTCATAGAAGAGAGAAAGAGAAATGACTTCAAATGTGACTGTATGAAACAAAAGAAGCAAAGACCACTCACCCCAAAAGTAACCAACCCAGGGCCTCTAGCATTTGGCCTTAAACCTTCGACACTGTCATTTTCAGTTGGATCGGACCTAACAGATTGCAAATTGACATACTAGTGAGCAGAGGAGATCAAGGGAAAAACTAGAACGATGTTGCATTAAACATGAACTTACCATAGTAAGTCCATAAGCACAATTGATCCTGCTTCCATCGTTATTGGACGTTGGATATTTTCTATCTGCTCCAAATGATTTATTGACCGACCAATTCCCCCGTGCATACAAATAATTTTCTTCTCAATCAATGCAGCCAGAGGCAGCCAATTGAATAAGCGGTTTATTCTGTGCCACACCCAGATCCCATCACGTTCACCCTGCAAAGTAGCAATTTTCATGAGACCCTAAAAGTGGGAACAAGATATTCACAAAGATAAAACACTTACCATTCTCTCAATACACTCTATCCGGAAACCAAAAAGAGCATTAATATCGGCAGCTTCATGGTTTCCACGAATTAGATGTACGTTATGTTGGTACTCAACCTGCAGTGTCAACCATAGAACGTCACACCCTTTTCTATCAAGAATACCAGAACAGAGACATCATTAATATTGTTCTCTGGAAACTACCTTTAACGCGAGCAGGAGTATAATTGTTTCTAAGCTGTGTTGACCCCGATCAACATAGTCTCCTAAGAAGAGGTAATCAATGTATCTGATAACCATTAATACTCAATGTCAGATTAACAATAGCAATAGCGGAAGTAACGATGATATCGCACTAGAGATTGAGCTGTACACTTACGATATGTCTCCAGCTGTAGATGGTGAACCATATTCATCAAAAAGTCGCATGAGATCCCCAAACTGACCATGCAAATCACCAAATATCTTAATAGGAGCTCTAAGCTGTAATACAGTAGGTTCACTTGAGAAGATACGTTCTGCACTATCGCAAAGATCAGCTATTTCATTGCAATCCAAGAAAAATTGGCGTCGAACAGGAGGCTTCCACCCACGAGGCTTCAAAAGATGAGCTACAACCTAATAAAGCAGAGTTGATTATAAGGTATTGAATAGTCCCACGTCAGAATAAATAGAGTGGTCCATTAGAAGGTATTACATAGTCCCAAATGGAACCTTTTGGCAACTTATATCACTGAACAATTAAACAAGCAGCATCTAAATACTACTATTCCTTTTTTTTCCAATCAGATCATTAAACAATATACAAGATCCAGTAGGACTACATGTCTACAAAAAAGTTCCCCATCCTATTAAACAAGCAATATCTAAATACTATTCTTATTCCAACATATCAACCAAATGACTGGTGTTACAGCAAGAAAATTTCTCTGCAATAATTCAAGGAAGCACTATTTTGCAGCAAAGTGTACTAAATGTATAACTTTTCTTTGAAATCCACATTCATGAACATATTGCTTTCTTGCAGTATTACATTTTGGAGAATAAACATACCTTTTTCGGAACACTATTGATCGACTGCTGCCGATCTAATAATTTCCTTGCTGCTGTTGCACTTTCTTGTGTCCCATAACTAACACGGCGGCCCTCATTTTCAAATTGATCAATAGATAACTGCCTAACCATTCCACCTAAGGCTCCACCAGTTTCTGCAGCAACAACCACCTTACAAAAGTTCCAGAAATAATAACAAAGTATTAGCACTCATAATTAGACACGTACATCACTAGCAAATAAAGAAACATGTTGTTGGAAATATGTTTATAAACTTCAGATTGTACTTAGTATAGTAATAGTTAGTTTGACTCACAGCTCTATGATGAAGTCGAACCCCTGCAGGAATAACACTTGCCGACACCGCAGAATCCGGCTTAATTAGTAAGGATGATGGTTTTCCACTGGGTGTAGCCTCAGCACCACGATCCCTATCTGGCTGTTCAACTTCACCGTTGACCTGTCGTGCCTTCGCTGCAGCTAATGTTGCACTGATAGCCTCAGCTTCCGCAGCAGATGCTTCAACAAGATACTCCACACCCTTGCTTGTTCTCCTACAATGTTGGTTTTTAAATATTTTTCATGAAGAAATGCAGAGGCGCGCTAACAATACAGCAAACTAAAAATTAAGACGCTAACCGAGTTCCAGGGAGCATTGCATTTTCTGTGCTTATATCAGTATGCATGTCCCCATTCACAGGTGGTGCAACAGGGCTTCCCAGCACAACAGCGTCCGGAGCTGATTCCGGTAGCTCCCCTGTCCTTTCATCAGAAAATCCATATCTTCCAGGTGAGCGGCCAGGTGGTGAGTTTGTTGCTGCAGCAGCAGCAGCATGAGAGGCCGCAGATGTTGTTTCCGCAGCGGCAAGATCTTCAGCAACGAGAAGGTCATCAAGTAACACTCCTAAAGCATCAATAGAATATCGTTAAGTTTTGCAGCTATAATTTGAAAAAAAAAAAAGTGCACGCGCCTACAAAGAGAAAGGAGGAATGGCACTGATATTTGGTGAAAAGAGAAACTCTATAATATTACGACATTAATACTTCAAGATATAAACTACCAGACTTCGACAAAAGATCAAACTACCAATATAAGAAAGTGTGAAGTATCATACATTGGCAACTCGATGGAATATTATGCCAAATGAGCAGAACAATTGGATTATCAGATAATATAAAAGTAATTCATTTAATGAACAAATATGCACTTGTATATTGCCAATAACAGCTGTAAAGATTTTTTCGTTACCTCCACGCAAACCACCATAGATAAATATCAAATCACCCACTGCAGCAGCAGCATGCCTGCAACGCCTAGTCAGTTCAACAGAAGCATCACCACCAGCTGCATCAGCGCTATATCTACCAGTTCTAGGACTAGTAACAACCGATTTTGTATCACACCAAACACCTGCTGCAGTATCCAACACTGAACAAAGCAAAAAACATGAACCAGTCAGAAATTTAGATGTCCGCATGTACAATTACTATGAATCGAATATTGTAGCCCCTCGACGATAGCTATAGCAGATCGGTGAAACAAATTACAATCCACGTTTGATGCTTTTAGATGAGTCTCACATCTGAAAGCAATTTTTGGCTTCTACAGTCCATTAGGAAGAATGATGAGGAAAGGACGATAGTTAAAATACTTTTAAAAAGAAACTATACACTTCAGTAAGACTCATCGATTACGACGGCCTAAGGTTGTATAAAAGTAACATATTCATCGTTTTAGATATTGCATGCATATGGAAAAAAAACCCAAGTATTCTATCATTGAAAATCTCCAAAACAACACAAACATGAGACTGTTTCTCCCCTTTTGCTAACCTGCAACACTGGATGAGTCCTCTACCATGCGTCCACCACCAAGTGCCCCACCAGAGACATGGAGTCTTGCATTTACAAAGACCTAGAATATTCCACAAAAGGTTGACTTTTCTGATGAATATAGATATAAGAGAATAAAAGAGAAGAAGAAGCATCTCATACTGCTGCATGCTGGTATCTGGCGGAAGGTGAAACACCAGGGGCTATGGCCCATTCCCAACGTCCATCTCTATGTTTGGCAAGTCCATATGCACTTGCAAGGGGCTATCATATCAAACATTGAAGAACAAGATGGAAAAAGAAGCTCTTAAATTCTATTTACGGAAACATGATAAGATAATTTTCAATTTATGGAAATATGATAGATAATTTTCTATCTGAACATTTATTTGAAGTAATTGGCCAAGAGAAGCTATTCCTCTATCAACTCACTGCAGCGTTAATATAATGGTAGCTAAGAGAAATACAACATGTGGATTCCCTCCAGCTGACAAACTTAAAGGCTCAATGCAAAGCAAGTGTCTATTTTCAAACGGGTGATAAACATTGCAGCAGGGGAACTATTTGGCTTACCACACTATTCGCATCTCTTCCACCACAGAGGAGAAGAAGGCCATCAGACCGCGCACTTGCAGTTGCATACCTAGTTAACGTATAAACCCAAGACATCCATATCACTAAAGACTAAAGAGCAAACAAAGCAATCACATAACAGAAATTAAACCAAGGAAGCTAAATTACATGCATGGAGGTGGACCTTCCCCTTCTGGTTCCAGCTTACGCCATTCATAAGGCTTAGCAGCAGTGTCCAAAGCCCACACATCAGCTAACGGACGTTTTCCTAGTAGTTTATAAAAGTTAAGAGAAAGTGAGCTATTTAACGAAGATGTAAACACACTTTTACTGAGGTAGCGAGCAAAACTCCTTACCATCATTTCCACCAATCGCCATGAGATACCTCTGTCCTACAAGTGCCATGACATGCCCATAACGCGGTCCTGGTCCAGGACCCTGTACAACAACCCTGGATAAAGAGTATATTCTAAATCAAGCGACACACAGAGACTTATACAAGAACTGGCAGACTTATATTAATCGAACCTGTGCCATCGTGGCCGTTGTTGAGTCAGATCAAGAACGTGAAGATCCTCGGCTGATAAACCAGCAGGACCTATTCCACCCTGCGCCAAAAAGACAATTCAGAATAAAGTTCAGTGCTGACCAAACATATACTCTCCCCCCTTACCTGAATAACAACCATGGTCCCAACAGCAGTAGCCACATGAGCAGCTCTTGGGCTAGGTGGTTCTCCATGTGGTGTAAGCCTGTAACAATTATTCCATCACACCAATTGCACTTCACACTTTCTAAAAAAAGAACTGACAAAGAGAGTTCCTATCTAAAGCTCACCTCGACCATTTATTAGTAAGTACATCATAACAATGCACATCAGCAGTTGCACCAGCTAAACCTGTATAGAAAACATTACTCTAAATCATCAAAACATGAATCTTAATTACAAAACAAAGATGCAGTCTAGTGAAAACGTACGAATGCCGGCACTTCCAGCAGAAGTAGGCGTTCCCGTTCCTCCTGAATTGCCCTCAAGAGCCGTGGCACCACCGAACAAGATGAGACGTTGGCCAATGTAATTAGAGGAGCCTTCCTCGCCAACGGCGGGAACCGCCGTCAAAGTGTGGCCGCATCTAGGACCGGGGCCATCTTCTTTCTTATCTAGTATAGCATTCACCACCGAATACGACGGCGCGCATCTCGGACCAACGACAACCGGCGGTTGTTGTTGTTGAGCTGAGGCCGGCGGAGTGGGAGTGAAGGAAGCCGATTCGGATCCGGTTTCGTCCGGTGATTCTGAGGAAGACGGTTGAGATGCGGATTGATGATTGAGAGACGCTGGATCTTGATCGTTGCTCTCCTCAGGTACCATTGACGAATCCAAATCCATGTTGTGTCAATTTTGGAAGGAGGATTCGCGCATATCAAAAACCCTAGCTTCTTCTCCGGTGAGATCCTAGGGTTTACTCCCCAATTTTAGTTTTTTTTTTTTTTTGCGAAGAGCTTCTCTCTCTTCTCTCTAATCGTTTTGAAGTTGTTAACCCTCGAGAGGAAGAGGAGAAAGAAAGGACAGAGGGACGAACTCGAGACAAACAGAAAACCTCACTCTCTCTCTCTCTCTCTCTCTCTCTCTCTCTCTCTCTCTCTTCAGACAGATAATTTGTCAATTCATAAATTTAATCTTTTTTATTCTTACTTTATAAAAACATAAATACAATTTAGACCCAAATCTTAAGTTAAGAAATTAGTTTCTTGCAATCCAAACAATATTATTTGATACAAATTTAAAATTTTATTTTATCAACAACAACTAATATACATGGAACTGTTTAGGTATCCAAACCAGTGATATAAAATTAACATTTAGCATAATTGTATTATATGCTAACATCAATTTTTTACGTACAAGAAAAATTAGAAATTTCAATTCTACTACAAGTTTGATATTATTTTGAAATTTACCATTAATAAATGATTATTTTCAAAAATAATTTAAATTTATGATAAAAATTAACTAAACTTTTTTTTAAAATGTTTATAAAACATTTAGAAATTCAATTCACATCTTTAACACTAAAATCTAAACAATAATCACAGAAATGTAAACTCAAATGTTAATATATTTTTAATTCAGAGTTTTTTTTTGAAAGGTAATAAATAATTTGTGGTATTTTTAGCAATTTCTCCAATAAAAAATGTCTAAACAGTATTCTTTTAAACATGTTGGGAGTATTTTATTTCTGTGTTCATCAAAACACGCATGAAACAAACAACAAAATGTTAAAAAAAAAAAAAAAATGTTTCATACCCTTTATTTGTTAAGTCCCTAGAAACGTATTGCCTTCCTTGACGTGTGATAAGTTTTGTGACTCATTAAAAGACCCTACCATGCTAAAAACAACGATACATAAGCTTAGGGAGGTAACTAAATTCCTCCAAAGTCCAAAGCTATGAAAATAGAAACATAAAGATCGTGATCTTGCTTGAAAAGACAAGGAACCTTGCATGTGCATTGATCACGAGTAATGTTGAATATGTAAAGGTTAAAGTTATAGAGATTTTTAGGTGTCTCGTTTATCTAATCAACACCTAAGTAAAGAAACACGCATTCGGTTGAAACTTAAGTTTAGTTGTCTCATCATGTTACACAACGAACTTGTTATAAACTGAAACTACTTAGAGCTGATTTGCGTACGAGTAACCGATCTACAATACGTCAATGTTGTGACCAGCATCTACCTGGAAATTTCTCGACAATATTTCACAAGGACACAACATAAGAATCCATCACTGTTTCATATTTTCGAGCATTTATTTGATCAAATACATTGAACCCAATCAGTTTTTCCTCTGTGGCTTCTTGTGTTGTTTCTTCTTGGAATACCCAATCCCATTTGCAAGATCAAACGAGCTCAAATCATCTAGAACTTGATCAAGACCAAGCCCACGAGCTTCTTCCCTTACCTCAGACTGTGAACCATCTCCAGTTTTGGTTGTCTCGTTTTCATCATCTTGGGTCATTTCTGGAGGCATTGCAAAATGTGGAAGCTTACCTTCAATGTAGTCTTTCAAGATCTGCCTAGCTGCTCTTGTCTCATCAGGTAGTCCACTAGCAGCAACGTACCCACGAGACAGGCAGTAAGTTCTTAGAAGCTCCGAGGCAAGAGGTGGACGGAACTGAGACTCATAGGTTTTGGGTTTAGGTAGAGAGATGTTGTACACTTGCTCAATAGCATCTCTAGGAACGCGTTCAGCCACAACCTTAACAGCTTCACGATGCTCGGTCATCCTGTCTATCGGAAGTACTCCACAAGCAATCATTTCATATCTTGAACTTGAGAATGAAGGGAAGACTAAACCAGGACAATCACAGAGCATCAGCTCCTCAGAGATTATCAATGTCTGGAAATGCTTCGTTTTTCCTGGGGTAGATGTGACACCTGTTCGCTTCTGACCTACCAGTGCGTTGATTGTTGAACTCTTCCCCACGTTAGGGTACCCAACAAAGCCAACCACGACACGTTCTCGGTGCGAATCAGCAGAAGGTTCCATGGAAACTCCTCTAGCTTTCCTCGTTTTCACTATCTCTTGAGCCTCAAATTTCAATCGATCCAAAAGCTCGTCCCTTCCATATACTTTAACAGCAGGGTCATCTGTCTTTTGAGAGGTTTCAGGTGCTGTCCACTGTTCTTTTAAGGGTTTGCCTTCTAAGGTAGCAGTAGCAGCTTTGGCTGACCAGAAGACAAACAAAATATTGTTACGGGTGAAGTAGTCCGCCCACTTCTCCCTGCGTTTATAATCCAAATGGTTAGCCGAAAAAAAAAGGTTAGGGGAAAGACGCAAAACACAAGTTCACCTGACATAAGGAGGTAAAAGATCTGCCTTGTTCACCAGAAGCATTGTTTCTTTATGCTCATCAATTTCTCGTGCATATGCCTGTGTAAGAGTGTTAGAACAAACACGTCACGTAAATGATTGGGATGGATCAAGGAGAACTCTATTAAGAGAAAGCTGCCGAGAGAGAGAGAGAGTTACCTCAAGATCAGGGCAACGGTAAAACAGAGGATCTCTAGCATCAACAACCATAACAATCTGAAAGAGAAGTGAAAAGATCCAATGATATTCTGAAATTAACTAGACCCATTCAAATGGGCTCTAAGAGACAAAAAATAATAATCCTGGACAAAAAAACATACCAAATCACTTCGTTCAAGCACTCGCCAAAGTTGTCTCCATATGTCAAGGTTCTTCTCGAATGGTGTCAACACAAGCTTTTCATTTTCCTCGAGGCTGAATGAATGCAGGAAAACAAGTAGGTATGCATAAGTGTATATCATCACCATGTCCTAAGGAAACTTACACAATAATAAAAACCAAACCATGCATCTGAAATAGCAGAAAAATAACATCTTGAATGAACTATAACTGTTTTGGTACCCTACAACAAACTCTATTCCAAAATATTGAACTTACAAATGCATTCCCAAAGAACTTGAGATTCTCAAATGCTATTTAGAGATAAGAACACAACCTCATAGCATCAGAACCAAATTTATCATAATAACAAATAAAAAACCATTCTCAACTAAAGCACTTTTGTATCTCATTTGTAAACACTGATGCAAGTATGAATTCTTCTCAACCTAATCATCCTTTTAACCATTCGTTTTTGTTAAAACATTGTACGTCTACTAGACCACTGAGCAAGCATTCGAACACTTTCATATGAGTAATAGATGAGGTAAAAGAGAACCAACCTGGCAAGTTTCCGGCGCCAAGAGAGAAAAGCTTGTTTCTCATTAGCATCAAGTTGATCAACATTCATTTTAGGCGTCCAAGGAGGTCTGAATAGTAACAAAGAGAAGATCAGACTATAATGATATGAAACAAGCCAAAGGAAGCAGAAGAAAGATGTACAATACAATAAAGAACAAACCTTCTAGGAACTTGAAGACTACTAGCATGTAAAGCCTCTTCTCTCATCCGTTGCTCTTTCCATTCTTTAGCTGTTTACACCACTTGAGCTCGAACCTGTGTCCCTGTTTCACCAAAACAAAGAAGATCACACTAAACACATCTTATTAGAATGATATGTAAAACAACTACCCACATATTGATGGGCACAGGCGTTGCGAAAAGACGCTCAGATTCCTCGGCTTGCTCGATGATGGCATCGATGTCGCTAACCTCCGTGACGGATTCAAGAACCTTCTTGTTTTGGGACTTGTAGTATTTCCCTTTCTCCTTGGTTTCTTGGATCACATGGTTATGGTGCTTCACTAGGGCTCGACCTAGAGATGTCTTCTCGTTCTTCCCCATTTTTGAGATGGGTATTGCGGAGATTGACGAAAAGTTTGAACCTTTTTTTGTGTTTTCTCGAAAGAGATGTTCAATGGCGGTGGTTGAATTTGAAGAAAAATAAAGGTTCGTCGTGTGAAGCCGACGGACTTAGACGCCGTGGGGTGAAATTTAATAAAGGTAAAATGTAGGGTTCGAAGGGAAATTACTCAAAACTGCAAACGGTTTATTTTCCCCGTGTTCTGGTTTATTTCAACTGTCCGGTTTAATCATCTCGTTTTGCAATCTTCTTTTTTTTTTGTGCTCAATTTCAACACTCATTTCACCAATACATGGATACAAGGTTTGACCACAAGAAACTTAAACATTGATACATTAAGGCAATCTAGTATCACCCTTTCACCCAGAAACACTTGATTGGATCCAACATTATTAACCGAAACCTCAATGAAGTTTATTTTTTAGAGAAAGAATAAGTTTTTGAGAGATGTGGAAGTTTCTTTTTTAGAGAAAGAATAAGTTTTTGACTTATTAGAGCATCTTTATCCAAGGTTTTTAAGAGGGGTTCTTGCACTGTTTGCGGGTCCCACTGACACGTTGGGCCCGTGAACAGTGCAAGAACCACCTCCTAAAATTTCTAATTAAGAAACTGTTTTTGATGGTTTCTTTCACTGTTTGCGGACCCTACTGACATGTGGCAGTTCGCGATTGGTTTAGCTTTTTATTATTATTATTATTATTATTTTTAAGTCAAAAACAAAAAGAAAAAAAAAATAAGAACTCCCTTTTGGGGGTTTTGGGATAAAGATGCCCTTAAACAACATTATTCTATTATTTGTTTGTGCAACAAGATGTGTAAGGGAATAGAACAAAGAGGAAAAAACAATTAAAAAGTGAAGATTTGTGTGTGTAAATCTTAGGAATATGAATAAAACATAGTTAGTAAATTACAAGGCTAATGAAAGAACTTTATTGAAATAAGTGTCTCACATATTGTAATTGTGTCTAAATTTAATTAGACTTCTAAAAAGGTGTATATCAATGTACATTTCTTTTATCCTAATAGTTAGTTATTAATTAATAAATCAAAAAACAAAAACTCATCATTTAACAACATATAGCAGATTTTGCAGGTAAATAACAAAATAAATTCCTCTAAAATCAATCTATGTACAAGATTAAGGAGCATGCATCAAATACCGTAAATGAAAAACAAAATGCACAAACTTGAAAAGGAATTCATCGAGTAACATAAATAAAGAGAAAAAAAAAGTACTATCACTGAAAAATAATAGAGTAGTAGTAACGTATGCAAAGATTTAGTCGGTTTTGCATCCCTCCATCAGCTTCACCGTTGCATTTGTAAGCTCCTCCGCGGCTCTGTCGGCAGCAACCTTCGCCTCCTCTCTTCTAGCTGCAAAATGCAACGACATTCTCCTCACTTCCTCTCTTAGCTCTGAAAGCCCCTCAAGATCTTCTAATCTTATCATCCATCTCTTGCTTTGAATCTGTGCAGATATTTCTTGCGCAAATAAGTAGGTTAGATAAGTTTTGTCAGATGCTATTTTCGCCGCTTTGGCAGTTTCTTGGATCACAAAGTAGGCTTCATGAACTTGGTCAGCTACGGATGCCACTTCTCTCGAAGCTTTGGTATTCTCATCGACGTTAGATCTTTGAGTAGGTTCTGAGTTGACAAAACTGTTCATCAACTCCTTGTATGTTCTTATCTTCCCTCCAACATCTCTCAACTCTTCATGTAACTCTAGGAGTTTCACGGACAAGTTTGTTCTATGTGTTTCAAGACCTGAATTGATAAGGTGGTCTATAAACTCCATTTCTATATCCATCTTCTTTCCATTTTCTTTCAAATCTTCCAATAACTCTCTCGTCTTCTCCAATTCCTTGCTCACATCTACTTCCTCACCAGAATCATCATCAGTCTCTCTCAACTCTGAAAAATGAAATCCAAAGACAAAGTTAGAATCAGCATGAAAACATAGGCAAATAACAAAACCCTATATAAGAACGCACAAAAACACTAGTGGGAGCTAGTTATAGTCCGCTCTAGATTTGTGACAATGTTGGCCAGTCTTGGGCAAACTGAATGAAACATTGGACTAAGGCTCCAAAAATTTTAAAAGAAATTTTCATATGACACTTTCTAAGAAAAAAATTTCTACTTTTCAATTTTTTTTTAAAATAGTTTAAATTTTTAATAAATTGCGTATGATCTCCTAAATTTTAGGGTTCCAGTTGGTTTACCCCGTAAGTTGCATATTGTTTGACATGGGATAAAAAGAGATCTCTCTTCATATGGAGTGCAAAAATAAAAAAAAAAACTAGATCATAGAGACTTAAATTAACATATTTAATAAATAAAATATTATCTAGGGTTTCTTCATGTAAAATTGACAAATTGTAATTACCTGTGTGATGGGTTTTATTTGATCCATCAGTGTATTCGATGATGAAAAAATAGTGGACCACGAGGGAGACAATAACAATGAGACGCCAAAGCCAGACGGCCTTATAAGCGCCTAGAGCAGCCAGAAACATGAACCGGTCCAATAGAAACAGCCAGATTTGGCTACTAGCAAAAACCTATTATGAAACATAATTAAAAGAGAAAAAAAAACATAAAAGAGAGATTTAAACACGAAGTAAAGATAAATTAAAGATGTTTATATATGATATACTTACAGAGGGGTCAGCAGAAGAGACTTTAGGGCAATACCAGGGTAAGAAGAATGCGAAAAAGGTTGTGTCGACAAGGAGACAACCGATAACTGTTGAGACTCCTTCGGAGAAGAAGAGAAGTATCGTGAAGAGAAACAAACTCTCTATCAAAAACAAACCTGTGGCTTTAGATTCTTGATATTTTGCAGATCTTTCTTGTGCTTCGATGGTATTCATCTTCTTTTTTTCAATCTTGTGTTGCCAATAAGGATACAAACTTTTATTTATATATATATATATATACAAAGTCCTTTTACGAATATAAGAAGGATTTATAAAAATCATATCCCGATAAAGTTGGGAGTTTAGAATTTTGGATTAGCGCTAGTTTCGGTGATTCAGTTTGTGAATTGGTTTGATGTTAATTAACCAGAAAGTGGAACATTGGTTTTCTGGTTTAGTTTTAATGAGAGGTGTCGAAGAAAAGTTCGAACTCGATGATCTCTTAGTACATGTGTGAAGTATCTATCTCACGGGTGGATTTTTCTTGGCTACTCGTATATTGTATCACGAGCCATTAGGTAGTGGTCTCAGAAACGGTTTTGGGTATAGCTAGATAAATATATTCGCTTCTTATTTCATAAAAATTTTGTGGTTAATATGTATGAATCCTTCGCCCGTTTTAATTTTTAAAAACTTATGCAATGATCATTTAATTGTTCCAAACTCCATAATTTTTTTATGTAAAATATATTTGTAATATTTGTCTGTTAAACTTTAATTAGAATATACATTTTCTTTATTAATAATGTGAATTATAAGACAAACCCTTAGACTCATATTTATAAGCCTCAAAACCTGATTTTTTATATTATCATGTAGAATAGGTTTCTGAAACCAAAAATAATACAGCACCATATTATAGAAAGAGAATACAACATCATATAATAAAAAATACTCTCTCCGTTTCTTTTTACATGATGTTTTAGAAGGTTTATGTTATTTCAAAATAGATGATGTTTTAAGATTTTAAGGTATGTTTTTAAGTTTTAAGGTTAACTTTAGCTTTATTGAAAACTTTTCAACCAATAAAAAATTACAGTTTTTTTATAACTGGTTGAATGATTTTAAAATTATATCTTTAAAAATACTTTCTAAATAAGTGTAGATTTCTTAATCTTTGTGCAATAAACCAAAAGTTCGGAAATGGAGTGAGTATATTTTAATGTGTTTTGTTTATATATTTAAATTTAATTATTATAGATAATTATTGACTAATAAAAAAGAAAATGTGTCACCAAATTATTTTTACAGGTTTGGTTGAGAGAACCTCAGCATAGTTAACATAAGGTTTGTGTCCTCGTGTTTTTCGTCTCGGCCTATAGATTCCTCTATTATCATAAAAACCAGTAAATCCCAAATAATAAAAACATTATATATTTGAATCAAACAAAATTAAAAGCATAATATTGCTATGTTTTTTTTTCCTTCTACTCACACACCCACATATTAAACAAAGTCAAATACTGTATATATATTAAATAAAATACTATTATTCTCTCACAAACATCAAAGGATTTAAAATTTTCCCGAAGACGTATCCTCCTCCCTCTGTGAAGGGCTTCTCCAAAAACCTGCCCCATAAAAATGTTCCAACATTTGATCATCCTCAAGCATGATAACATCGTTTGGTTCGCAACTCACTTCGTTTTTCTCAAAAACAACAATCTGATCAGCCGTTGAATCTTCTTCCTTCAATCTCGCATGCACGGTGATGCTCTCACTCCCTTTGGCCGATGCAAGCAAACCATGTCGTTTACTCATAAAACGTCGTCGTTTGGTACGTTTCCACGCTTTCTTACAAATGGCAGCTGGAACCTTGTAAACAGCCAAGACAACCAAGTTAACCACCGCGCAAGGACAGCAACAGCACACCGCCGCGCACTCTGCCGCCGCTCCTCCCGCTACTTCTCCCACCTTCCTCCTCTCCACGTGTTTGCTCATCTTAGAGTTTCTTTCTTCCGATATTAATATCACGTGACGACGTGTCATATTGAATCACACACGTAAAGAGAAAAAAAAGATGAGTATGGGATCTTCAGATTGTAAGCGAGATAACAGTTTCAGAATCTAGTGAAGATTGACCCGTATGGGGTCATTCATCATTGATTCTGGTTATGTTACAAATCAAATCATGAAGATCCTAAGGAGATGAGAAAGGTGCAAAATAATAATACGTGTGTGACAAGTAGAAATAGGTTGAGGATGGAGTTAAATGAAAAAAATAGTTGTATTATTGTTTTTCTTGGGGATTTGCTGGAATTTTCCGAGGAAGTTAAAGAGAACTCCGAAACGTTTGGTCAGCCGAGAAGATGGGAGAGGATATTACCAAATACTTTGCTATTTTTTCCCTTTAATTAAACAACAATAATAACAAAATTATTGTTCTTCGCTGCGATTGGCCCACACGTGATGAGTGATTTTTGCAAAAGTTGTTTTTGGAACCACTAATTGCTTGGTTATCTATATTTGTGGACTTGCTAACTGGATATGTTGTTTTCATTACCTATAAAAGTTTGAATAAAAATAGAGGTTCAAAAACAGATAACAAAACATTTTTTTTTGGTTTCTTCTAAAAGTTGGCAATCGAATATTAACATAACTTTCAGTTTTGTGATTTGTTTTGTAATTTACGGATATTTAATTTTTGATTTACTTTGTTTCAGAAAAGTATATAGATATTTGTGAATATTTATAAATATCTTATCCACTTTTAATTTAATACAAACAAATCTAGAAAAAACTATACAAGTTCATTTTAAAAAAATATTTTACATAATATAAAATAAAAATAAAGATTAGTGAAAGAATTTTTAAAATCAGTTAAATGTTTTTATAAAACATACAATTTTAGAAAAATGTAGTTTTTTCTTAAGATTCCATATTATTTTCTTAATTTAATACGTTTATATGTAACTTTATAGATAAAATTAGATGTTAAAATAATAATTATATAAATTTCTACATTTAAATTATATATTTAATTGTAGATATATATATATATATATATATTTAATATTTGTGATTTACATTTTCTTTATGGATATTGATTTTTAATATTTTATTTGCTTCGAAAACTTACTATATTCGGATATTTCGAATCAAATCGAACGAATAACAAATCGAATCAAAATTAACAGATAAAATGCCTAGTCTTAGTTTCCTCTCTCGTATAGAAGCTTTATGAACATAACACTTGATGTCCATTGTTTGATAAGTTGTAGCTTTTACATATAGTTCATGTTCGCAATTGTGTGGCCCGCGTCGAACGGCACGCCAATCCTAACAAATTATCTAAAAAACGTTGACTCATCAAAGTGTGATAAAAAAATAAGGTATTTATTGTGACTTTAACTCGTAAAATATTATAAATTCATAACTCAAATATTTTTACTCCAAAAGCTTAATCGGTAGTATTACTTCTAATACACATCTTCAAAAAAAACAAAAGCTAATACATATATATATATATACATCAAAAATTCTTCCAAAAATCTTGTCGTTCTTACGAACATATAAAAGTTAAGTTTGTACCTTCAAAAGATCGAGGTTTATCACCGTGTAGTAGAGAGGTGGTGCATTAGAAATTAAGAACATATAAAAGTTAAGTTTGTATCTTCAAATGCTCTTGTGGAATGCAAACGTTTGAAAGACAATAAACTAACCTTACTAAGCACTGGAGTTACGGTTAAGAGGTGAGGGTCTCTATTGGTGACTTATCCAGCCTTGCTTAAGAAACAAAATGAAACAAACAATGGGTAATAATGAATACTTAAGCACGCAGACATCAACATACCAGTACTATTAAAAAAAAAACATACCAGTACTAAACATAAACTAAAAACCACAATTGAAACGTGAAACTATTTAGATAGAAAAATCAGATTAATTTTGTCACAATTTTAAAAAATGCTTATCAATTAATATATAGGAGAGTTGAGTGTTAGTTTCTATAATATTCCACATGAAACCAAGGTTAATTCCATGCTATCTTCTTGTTTTAATAAGATTGATATTTATATAGATTTATTTTGATCTGTTTACACAATCCAGAACAGACAAGATAAATCTAATTAAACAAACTGAACTAAAGACCTAAAAGCATAACTTATTGTTGTTAGTTTCCCAACTTTTGAACACAACTTACAATGAAATTAATATTTTGAATCTAATATGCAGTCAACCAACATTTATTAGTAACAAAAAATCTTCTAAATCCACTATAAATCGAACGTAATAATAGTTGTTTTACTCCAGCAGTCTTTCTCTTTGATTTGATTTCTTATCAATCAACTTTTTTCATCAACTATGACAAAAAGAACAAAAAAAAATAAAAGAAAAAAATCCATAAAATTTTCAAAAGATCAACAAAACAATCGAACTTGCAGATGTTCACCCGACCATTCAATTTTAATATGATGCATTATGCTATTGAATAGTTTCATCCTAACAAAGAAACTGAAGACACTATATTTATTTGATATATTGAAGATTAAATTTCCTAAGTATTTTAATTTTGGTTTTATCTTTATTTTACGTGTGGTTTAAGTAGCTTCTTATATTTTAGAAATTGCTAAGAATAACACAAGTTAAATATCACTTTGCAAAAAATATATTCAATCAAAAATATATTCAATCAAAAATATATTAACATTTGAGTTTATAATTAAGTGATTATTGTTTTGAGTTTAGTGTTGAAGAGGTGGAGTTGAGTTTCTAAATGTTTTATAAATATTTAGAAAAAAATAATTTAGTATATTTTCATCATAATTTAAAGATATTTTTGAAAGTTATCATTCAGTAAAAGTAAATTTGCAAAGTAATATCAAACTTGTGATAAAATTACAATTTCTTCCTCATATTTTGATATTTTATGACAATTGATGCTTTGGAATAATGAATGTATGTGGTAAGAAGATAATAAATGTATTAAAATAAACCAAATTTAAATAATTAAATATGTTTAATTTGGAGACACTCCTACGTGTATCATCATTATATTTTTTTAAATCATAATTTCAAGATATCTGACAATAAATTAAGTTTATTTAAATTATGAATAAACTACATGATAATAGAATTAATGAGAAATACATAACAAAAAAACTTAAATTTATTATTCTAATGAACCAAGTGTATTTATCATATTTTGAACTAACATAGCATTACAACTATGTCATTATCAACTTCAACAATCAATTCATTAGCTCTTCTTCAAAGGCCCAATTTATGTCACTCCATTTACATCCATTTCTAATCATCCATCCACAAGATCACCCTCTCATCCTCCATTTCATCTTTTCATAAAAAATAAATCGATTCAATAATGTCAAATTTCTAGTTGAAAAGATATATAGAAACAAATCACACTGTAAAACAAATGACAAAATGTAAAGCTTTGATAAGGACTAATAACTTTATTTCAAATGAACTAAACCACTTACATTAGAAAAAATGGAGCATGTAGAGTTATAGTCTCTAAATATGAGACATTTGACACACCTAACCAGTTTTCATATCAAGATATGGTAAACTTCAGAATGTGTTTTTCCCCAACATCTCTCAAAGCAATGGAATAATTTCTATTTTTCATTATCCAAATTTGCAATGCATATAAGAATCCATCCAAAACGTAGCTCTTCTTATGCCTTAGCTTTTTCTCTAGCTTTAGTAACGCCGTGTCAGACAGATGCAATTCTATCATGTGTTTCTTCTTTCATCGAACTAAACATTCGTGGTATGTCACACAGGTGTATGACTATACTATATGGTGTATAATATAATAACGTCTCACATATAATATATATCCTTCCTCACATCTAAATATAATTTCTTATATAGTAGCCTTCAACATTTTTGAGACCCATACATTCACCTGTTAAACTATGTTTCTTATTGCATTCGAATTCACATTTTTGCAACTGACAAAACTCGTTTGTGCTAGCTTCTTCTACAAAGTATGTCATTTTGGAATATTAGTTGTTTAGTTATTTTTGGAATATTATATAGGATGTATAGTATTGTATATGTGTGAGCATGTTGGAGTCACAGTTCACAAAAAAATATGTGCTAGGATAGAGATGTGATAATCTATGCTATAGGTTTAGTAGAAAAGAATTGAGTGCACGGTTTTTATCTTCCATTGTCATATGAACACGTCATTTGCACATTTGTGCGCTTTGACGAAGAGAAATGGAAAAGTTAGGGTCTAAAGTCTCATTCGCCGTTTGAAATTGTAGCATGGACATATTCTTTATTATTTCTCCTCTTATGAATATTTATCAAAATCATCTTTAAAATAAAAAGGAGAATTTTCCAAATAGCTAAATATGGAGAGTAAATTAGGTAAACCTCATTGATTTTGACATAATTTAATTTCTAACATTTGTGCCATAAAGTATCCGGTTTTATCCTTTCTCTTTACAAGTACCATATAAATATGCGGAGGGAATAACGTGGCCGATAGAACATAAGGTTAAAAACACCTGAAATCTATTGCACATGAAAGAAAGAGAAGTTGTCCACATATACGTTTACTGATCACACACACATATATATATATATATATATATATATTGGGTGTTCTATTTCATATCATCGAAATAATATAGGATTATAACCACCTGCAACCCTTAAATACTACATCTAATCCGACTACATATTAGACACTCCCACATCAACTAAATAGTATATCCAAATACCTAATTATTAAAGCTAAACCCTAATCAGTAAAATATAAACCAAAATATAATCTATAAATGTTTTCCTTATATTACTTTAAATGTATCAGCTATAGTATTGACCGTAAATATTAAACCTTACACACCTGCTTAAATACTACAACCCAAGACAAACCCTTACTAATTTGTTCCGGAAACAATCAGGAAGGAGGTTATGTGTGTTCTATTCCATATCATTGAAGTAGTATAGGACCCCGGCCTGACCTCTAACCCCTAGATACTAAACCCTCTCACAACCGCTAAATACTACACCCAAATTTTTAATTAGTAAATCAAATTCTAATTAGTAAACTATAAACCTAAATATAATCCATAACTGCTTTACTATATTTTTAAAATTTATCAGCCATAGTAGGGAACAAAAATATTAAACTCTACCCACCGCCTAAATACTAATTAAACCCTAGACAAACCCTCTAGTTACTACATTTAAATCTAAATAACTGAACTATAAATCCAAACATAATCTATATAAAATGCTGCCAATTTCCTCAATGTACAAGACATAATATGGAACCTCTAGAAATAATATAGAAAAGATGGTCCACTCCATTTACATTATTTAAGCACATATTTAAAATAGTATATGAAATTAGAGTCGTGATAAATGAAAAAAGTCCATGAACTAGATTTATTACTTTTGCCCACTTTGTAATAGTGACCATACATAAATAAATGTAACAAGCGCGCATACTATTATACATAAGGTACACATATATATTGGCAATTCCATTTCATATTCCAATGTAATTATAATATATTGTTAAGGAGTAGTGTGCCATTGTAAAAGGCACATTGGTTCATATGACGGCAAATGCGTCTACTTCTAGTAAACTGAAAAAAGTGTCTCAACACATAGAATTAAAAAAATGGATATACTGTGAAAAAGTGATTCAATTGCATAAATCTCAGCAGCTATACGAACATGTTCTTTAATCAAAGACAAAACATGTAATTCCTTTAAGCATAAATTAATAAAACTGCACAGATATGAAAATATTATGGAACTGATAACAAATTGATAAATAAATAGAATTAATAATTTGAAGAAACAAATACCACCACGTGGAGAGGAGAAAAAAGATGGTGGGTGAGATTTATGATACGTTGGATTGCAATTATTATGGATGAGAGAATGGTGGCGCGAGCATGCAATAGGTGGTGGTCGTGGTTCTGATGTCACAAGTGGAATAACACTATAACATATTACGTACTCTGACTTGCGTTTCTATTTTATATGTCTATAATAAAATAGAACACACAAAAAAGGTTTCATCTTCTTCAATTATTTTAATATCAGATGGCAACACAATAGAAAATATATTTCATAACAATAAAGGTGAATATGTATTTCACGGTGGATGCGGATGACGAAATGTTGGTGTTTGGTACAGTAGGAGGAATAGAATAAGAGACCGTGGGAGGAGATGAGGAGAAGACGAGTTGTGATGGTGGTGAAGGAGAATAAATCAGTGGTGGTGCTTGTACCATTTGTATAGATGAAGGTGCTTGAGAAAGAGTGACCGAAGATGAAGTTGATGAAGTAAAGAGAAGAATTATGTGGCAAAAGAGAATATATGATTTTGTTAATCGAAGAGGAAATAACCAGTTTGAAATCTAAAGAAGAAAATGAGATGGTAGAAAGAGATAATAGAGTAGAAAACATGGCGTTAATAGTGATGAAATAGAAAACGTAGCTAATTTTTTTATTTATATTTTTAAATTGATTTTTTTTCTAACAGGTTTTACCAATTGTATAATGGGATATAATAATATTATTATATAAAGATCAAATCTCTCAAATATACATTTTTGAAGTTTTTGTTTCAAAAATAGACCTTAAGAAAAAAAAATGATCAAAATAAACTTTTTTATTTTGAAAATTTTAATATTTTTTTTATTTTAAACCTCACCTCCAAAACCTCCATCCCATAACTCTAAACCCTAAGTTTAGATTAGTTAACCCAATTGTATAAATGTATATTTATATCCTTTAATAAAATTTATTTTGGTCATTTTTCTCTTTGAATGCTATTTTGGGGATAAAACTTTTTTTAAGTCTATTTTTGTCATTATCTCTTATATAAAAGACACAATACATAGTTGTAACTTATGTCTTTTTTGGTATACAATGAATTATAATATTTAGATATAAAAATTAAAATAAACCTAAAATAGTTTTTGTCTTCAAAATAGCACTTAAAGAAAATATGACTAAAATAGACTTTATTAAAGGGTGTAGATATATATTTATAACCTTTAGTTTAATTAATTTAAACTTAGGGTTTAGAGTTATAGAGTTGAGTTTTGGAAATGAGGTTTATAATTAAATAAAAATTAAAAATACTAAAATTTTTAAAATAAAAAGGTTTATTATGATTTTTTTTTTCTTGAGTAAGGTTATACTGTGCAATTTTCCTAAACAAAGTAACGTTTCTTGCCAGAAAAAAAAAGAAGAAACGTATGAATGTATTTAATACTAATATACTATTAGATATGTGCGGGTTTTTGTTTATTTTATAAATGTAAAACTTTGATATCACTGTAAACGTTTTAAACATATAATTTACATTTTAGTGTTATATATTGCGTTACTTTATAATTTTATTATTTATCTTTCTTATCCTACATTATTTTATGATAGTGCATTAATTATATAAAAAATAGTTGATTTTTTGGTAAATACATTTTATATTTTTTCAACCTATTTATTATAATTAAAAACATTAAAATTTATATTTAAATTGATTTTTATTAATATTTTAAATGAATTATTAAATTTTAGAGTTTTCTAATAGCATATTTTTGAAAAACATACGAATTAAAGGTTAGTTATATAATTTATATTTTGTTATAATCATTTTAGTAATTGTATAATTTTGAATCTCAAAAAAAGATAATATATAATTTTAGATATGAAAGTTTAACAAATGTTGATAATTTTATTTTGTATAAAAATGTACAATTTTTTAACACTAATTTAACAATGAACGATATTTATTTATTTATTTAAATGAAAACATTTATTTCAAATAGTACTTCTATTTTAATATTAATAAACTATAATTATAAAATTTATAAAAGATAGCATATAATTTTATTCTTGTTTCTTAAATTTTACTTCAAATTAATTTACAAAAGTATTAATAGTACTAATTACGAAATTAAATAATGCACTATTTTATAAAAAAAATTAAAAATAATAATTAGATTTTGTTAGATTTTCTTCAACTGATTTTGTTTGAAATAAAAATAAATAAATTTATTCTATTAAAATATAATCACGACCTATTGATATATGTGTAGTCTAACAATTATTTTCTAATATCACCTATTTAAAATATAAATCTTATATTTTCTAACTGTTACAAAATAAATCATCACTTTAATTCCATAATTTTAGGGATCCACTAAGTTATATAGTTGTTTCTTGCCATATTTCATATAATTATCAAAAATTAAAATAATTAATTTAATATTAAACACAAATATCATGCCAAAAAATAGAAATCTAAAAATTAAGTTTCTCAAAAATAATTTAAAACAAAAAATAAACTCGCTCTTTCAAAGGGCGGGTCAGAATCTTGTTTATAATTAAAATTGAATCATTAAGATTTTAAAGGTATATATATTTGCTTGATTAAAATAAATAATCAAAAATATCATAATAATAAATCAATGAAATGATTTTACTATGACTTTTGCTTAGTAGATTTTTTTGTAGTTCTCTTTTAATAGAGAAAATAATACTTCTATTTTAATATCAATAAACTATAATTATAAAATTTATAAAAAATAGCATATAATTTTACTCTTTTTTCTTAAATTTTACTTAAAACTAATATATAATAGTATTAATAGTATTAATTACGAAATTAAATAATGCACTATTTTATAAAAACATTAAAACACTTTAATTAGATTTTGTTAGATTTTACTCAACTGATTTTGTTTGAACTAAAATAAATAAATTATAATTAAGATTGATTCATTCAGATTTTTAAAAATAATATATATTTGTTTGATTAAAGTAAATAATCAAAAATATCATAATAATAAATCAATGAAATGGTCTAACTATGACTTTTGTCTACTAGATACTTTTGTACTTCTCTTTTAATAGAGAAGATAAACTATAATTATAAAATTTATAAAAAATAGCATATAATTTTACTCTTTTTTCTTAAATTTTACTTAAAACTAATATATAATAGTATTAATAGTATTAATTACGAAATTAAATAATGCACTATTTTATAAAAACATTAAAACACTTTAATTAGATTTTGTTAGATTTTACTCAACTGATTTTGTTTGAACTAAAATAAATAAATTATAATTAAGATTGATTCATTCAGATTTTTAAAAATAATATATATTTGTTTGATTAAAGTAAATAATCAAAAATATCATAATAATAAATCAATGAAATGGTCTAAGTATGACTTTTGTCTACTAGATACTTTTGTACTTCTCTTTTAATAGAGAAGATGTTGTTTTGCTCCGATAGATCCAACAAACAAAAAATGATGCATCTTCGAGACCTAGTTTTTGGCTGATCCTTTTCTTTTTCCCGGTCATTTTTCATCTACTTTGCCTCCAATTTTATTTTTGTGTTTCTTCAACTCCTCCTCACTCGTCATCTCTCTCTCTCTCTCTAAACAAACTGAATCGGTAAGTACTCTCCCTTCCTCTTGCTTCGATCTGCTCGACTAAGATAGAACCCCCCCCTTCTTCTTCATTTCCTACTCTTGCAAAATTAGGGTTTCGAGTTTCATCCATCGATTTGACCTAACAATCTCTTTCTGGGGATGGATTTGAACAGGTGGGGGAGTAGCTGGTGACCTTTCGCTATGTATATTAAGCTGGTGCGCATAATCTCTCCCCTCTAATTTTCAACTCCTCTCTTCATCTGCTAAACACTAACTTAACTAATTTCTTCGAATTTTTGTTTCGCCAAAGGTCATAATCGAAGGTTTCAAGAGTTACAAAGAGCAAGTCGCTACTGAGATCTTTAGCCCCAAAGTTAACTGCGTTGGTAATTGACTCGGATTCTCTTGTTCTATTTAGTTTAGGGATGCAATTAGATAAGACTTAAACCTTCCTCTTACATTGAAACTGATTCTCTTGCTTTTGGTACCTTATTTGTTGATCTAACACTTTACTTGTTAATGCAGTTGGGGCTAATGGGTCTGGTAAAAGCAACTTCTTCCATGGTGAGAGATTCACCTCAGCTATTCATCATCCTTTCCTTCTTTTCATTTCCTTTTATGTAAAAAGAAAGCATTCAGTGATATATAATTGGTTTTATATTGCAGCAATTCGTTTTGTGTTGAGTGACATCTTCCAAAATCTGCGGAATGAAGATAGGCATGCCCTTCTCCATGTATGTCCTCTTGTTTTGCTGCGAGCTGTTAAGTGAATCTCATGCCATTCTAAAAATTATCTAACTCTGGTGCTTATTGTTGTTGGACAGGAAGGTGCTGGTCATCAAGTTGGGTCTGCGTTTGTGGAGATTGTCTTTGATAATTCCGACAATCGTATCCCGGTATTAACTCCTTTCACTAAAACTTGTTCTCTCTGAAAATTTTGCTGATATTCTGTCAGCTCAAGGCTGGAAAACTGTGTTACTAAGCTTGTGTACAGCTTGTTATAGGTTCAGTTTTTGAGGTTTTGTCATTCACTTAAATTGAAGTTCCATTTAGGTTTTTGTAAAACTGTCATCATTTTCTTGGCTTTTTATAGGGTGTGACTGATTTTTTGTAATGATGTATATATTATAAATCTTGTTGTATCAAAACGTACATCCTCTTTTTCTCAATGCAGAGTTGTTTCAAAAATGGTGCATTTGATTCGTTTTCTGATCTGTGGCTTATGTTTCTCCACTAGGTTGATAAGGAAGAAATTCGCTTGCGCCGAACAATTGGTCTAAAGAAGGATGAGTATTTCCTGGACGGAAAACACATTACGTGCGTACTTACTCTTTTCCATTGCCCTATTTAGTGGTTGGGTGGAAACTTATATGACAAAACTTGCAGAAAAAATGAAGTTATGAATTTACTGGAGAGTGCTGGATTTTCTCGTTCTAATCCGTACTATGTTGTTCAACAAGGAAAGGTAAGCTCCTGTAAGAGATATTGTTCTTAGATTTGGTAAGCTAATGTGGGCTTACAAACTTCTATTGCTTAAATGTGTCTTTTTGTACGTCTGTAGATAGCCTCATTGACACTGATGAAAGACCCAGAACGGCTGGATCTGCTAAAAGAGATTGGTGGTACCCGTGTTTATGAGGAAAGGCGCCGTGAGAGCTTAAAAATCATGCAGGATACAGGCAAGTTATCAGTCTGCAGTAAGAGTGGAAACTCTATAATTTCAACCAAAATCTAATACATGACCTGTTTCACAGGGAATAAAAGAAAGCAGATAATCCAAGTTGTGCAATACTTGGATGAAAGACTAAGGGAATTGGACGAAGAGAAGGAAGAACTCAGAAAATACCAACAACTTGATAAGCAGAGAAAATCACTGGAATACACCATTTACGACAAAGAGCTTCACGATACTAGGGAAAAACTAGAACAGGTCAGCCAATAACATTAGGGATATGTTTTCACTGTTGTCTTACTAGTTTTTTCCAGTGAACTATTGTTGGTCTTTCTTTTGCTGGTGCTACTATAATTTTAATGGCTTCTTGTGCTCTTCCAGACTCTAAGCTTCTATGCTCTTCTGAGAGCAAGTGTCGTATTATTATTTTATTACTTCACTCATCACTGGGCATTTTATGTCATGATCCAGGTAGAAGTTGCAAGAACTAAGGCATCCGAAGAGTCTACAAAAATGTATGATAGAGTTGAGAAGGCTCAGGACGAGTCCAGGAGCTTAGATGAGTCGCTGAAAGGACTGACAAAGGAGCTTCAGACATTGAACAAGGAGAAAGAAACTGTTGAAGCACGAAGAACTGAAGCTATAAAGAAGAAGACAAAGCTGGAGCTTGATGAGAATGACTTTAAGGAGCGGATTGCTGGAAATATCCAGTCTAAGGTACTCGCTCACATTTGTAGTTAAACTTTGGGAATAAAGTGTACATCAGTATGCATTTAAAGTTGGTTTTCGATATTTTATGGATAATGTGCACTAATGAAGTACTATGCCTTTCAGAATGATGCCCTTGAGCAACTTAGTATGGTGGAAAGAGAAATGCAGGATTCTTTGAAGGAACTAGAGGCGATTAACCCTTTGTATGAAAGTCAAGTTGACAAGGAGAAGCAGACGACAAAAAGGTAGGCCTATATAATGTCAGTGCGAAGGGAAATTATCTTTGTTCCTACTGAAAATGAGTGGGTTGTATGTTGGTGCTGAGTTAAAATTAGTAAAGCTTAGGTGTGATTTAAAAATGGTGATGCAGATTGGAAATGTTTTCGTTTTTGTTTTCGAGTCCTCTTACATGGACAACTGTTTTTGTTTTGTCTTACAGAATCATGGAGCTGGAGAAAAAGCTTAGTATTCTTTATCAGAAACAAGGCCGTGCAACTCAGTTTTCAAATAAGGCTGCACGAGACAAATGGCTCCGCAAGGAGATTGAAGATCTTAAGCGTGTTCTAGACTTAAATCTGGGTCAAGTGAGCTTACTGTATTACATACAGAAGATGAATCATACTAAATATGATTACGGTCTTTTTTCGTTGAAAGATCGAAATTTTGCCATATCTTCTATATATATGATATTTGGATCTCTCTATAATCTTTTGTACATGTCATCAGTTTCATATGATTGGTGATATAACATGCTTTGTCTGTTGTAGGAGCAAAAACTTCGGGATGAAATTTTTCGCCTCAATACTGATTTGACAGAGCGTGATGGACACATCAAGAAATGTGAAGTTGAAATTGGTGAACTGGAATCTCACATTTCTAAGTCCCATGAACAATTTAATATTAAAAAGCGGGAAAGAGATGAAGAACAGAGAAAAAGAAAGTAAGTATTGCTGTTATTTCCATACCTATAAGTATAGAATACAATTTTTTTTAATAACATAAGATTTGTTAACACAGGGAAAAATGGGGAGAAGAAAGTGAACTATCTTCTGAACTTGAGAAGTTGAAAACGGAACTCGAAAGGGCAAAGAAAAACCTTGATCATGCAACTCCAGGAGTGAGTGATCATGCAATTTTTTTTGCTATGTATTGCTATGATGCATGTTCCTTCAACGTAGTTAATTTTCAAAAGTAGTTGATGCAATAGATCCATCCAAGCTCCTTCAGTAATGTGTTGAGTGTTGACCTTATATTACTTCTAGTATAGAGTAAGTTGCCATTTTCAGTTTTCGTTTCTGGTGACTCAGTTGATTCATTGTCTCAGGATGTTAGGCGAGGGCTGAGCTCTATTAAACGGATTTGCTCTGAGTATAAGATCAATGGAGTTTTTGGCCCACTTGTTGAGTTGGTTGATTGCGAGGAAAAGTTTTTCACTGCAGTTGAAGTCACTGCTGGAAACAGGTATGCATGAAACTTCCTTATATTTAACTCACAGCTAGAATGATTACACTGTTCAATATTTGGGTTTACTTCTTACCTTATGACCCATTCATTCGTTTCATCTGTTGTTTTCTACAAGCAGCTTATTTCACGTGGTAGTTGAGAACGATGATATTTCAACCCAGATAATTAGACACCTGAATTCCCGAAAGGGTGGTCGGGTAACCTTCATACCTCTGAATCGAGTAAAGGCGCCTCACGTAAATTATCCACAAAGTTCTGATGCAATACCACTACTGAGAAGATTGAAGTTCGATTCCAAATTTGCACCAGCATTGGGCCAGGTACCACCTTAGAGCTGAATTATGTGCCTTTCTGCTCTCCTATGGCCCACTTATATATTTCTTTCCACCTTCGATGGAACAATTTGACTTTTGTGTTTATTTTTCCCCATGCATACTCTCATTATATCTGTACGTGTCTTATGTAGGTTTTTGGTAGAACAGTAGTATGTCGTGATCTGAATGTGGCAACAAGAGTTGCTAAGAGCGATGGCTTAGATTGCATAACTTTGGAAGGTTGGAACTGAAAATACATTATTATATAGTATACTTCCCATTTGACATGTATTTGGTACCTGAACATGACAGGTGACCAGGTTAGCAGAAAGGGTGGCATGACCGGAGGATTTTATGACCACAGGCGGTCAAAATTGAGATTCATGAACACCATAATACAAAATACAAAGTCTATAAATACGAAGGAGAAGGTGTTGGAGGATGTTAGAAGACAGCTACAAGATATCCTTTCCATAACGTACTTTGGTTTACTTTGATTGCATTTTCGCTCTTTGATGTATTATATCATATTGCTCATTGATGTGTGCTGTGTTGTGTGTTTTTTTTTTTCATTTTCCATGCCAACAGTTCTACATTCAAAGCGTTTTACTTAACTTGTCTCACTGATAGATCAGCAGATCACGCAGCTTGTTACTGAGCAGCAGAGGCTTGAAGCAGACTGGACGCATAGCAAACTACAGGTGGAGCAACTGAAGCAAGAGATAGCTAACGCGAATAGGCAGAAACATGCTATACGTAAAGCCCTTGAAAATAAGGTTTCGTTCTTCTATGCATTCCTTTCTTTTAGTTAATTTTCTTAGTGGTCTTCAGTTTTAAATATATATTTCATATGCTATGCATACTAACATTTCATCACTTGTTTTCAGGAGAAATCACTAGATGATATTAAAACACAAATTGATCAGCTAAGATCTAGCATGGCCATGAAGGAAGCTGAAATGGGAACAGAACTTGTGGATCATCTAACCCCAGAGGAAAGGGAGCAATTGTCTCGACTAAACCCCGAAATTAAGGATCTTAAGGAGAAACTTATTGCATATAAGACAGATCGCATTGAGGTTAGAACATAGTTTGAATGTTTGCTTTCTCTTTTGAGTTAATTTGTGATTTGTGATTTATAAAGTCTGATTCATGGACGTTTCATTATAAACAGAGGGAGACAAGGAAAGCAGAGTTGGAGACTAACTTATCTACCAACTTAAAGAGGAGAATAAATGAGTTACAGGCTACAATAGCTTCCATCGAGGATGATAGTTTGCCTAGTTCAGCTAGCTTAAAAACACAAGAACTCGATGATGCAAAATTGTTGGTTGAAGAGATCACAAACGAGCTCGAAAGTGAGCCCCAAACACTCTGACCTACATTGCTTTTTTGCTTGAAATTGTCTTTTACTATTTGGACTTGTAGACTCACTACCGTTTCATGGTTTTAGGTCTCTCTCGAAGCATTGATGAGAAGACTAAGCAGGTCAAGAAATTTAAAGATGAGAAAGCAAAGTTAAAGGTAATAATATTTCCTGTAAATTAAGAGTATATAGCTATTCCTATAGGTATCTGACAAAGTTTCTTGTTCTCTCAGGCATTGCAAGATGACTGTGAGATGACAGTGCAAGATGCAAATAAAAAGTTGGAGGAACTATTCAGCCTTCGCAACACACTCCTTGCTAAGCAAGAAGAGTATACAAAGAAAATTAGGGGATTGGGTCCATTGTCATCTGACGCTTTTGACACGTATGTTTGCATCCAGTCGAGCCTATTTTTCCCTTGGTTTTTCTCCTCCGAGCTCTATAATATGTTTAAGCTATCATATATTATAGGTATAAACGAAAAAATATCAAGGAGCTGCAGAAGATGCTACACCGGTGCAGTGAGCAACTGCAACAATTCAGCCATGTAAACAAGAAAGCGCTTGATCAATATGTAAATTTCACAGAACAACGAGAAGAACTTCAGAAACGGCAAGCAGAGCTTGATGCAGGAGATGAGGTAAATGATGGGATATTTCATTACTCATTATATGTAGAAAACGGCAAGCAGAGGTTGGCTAACACATTCGATTATTTTGCAGAAAATTAAAGAACTGATAACAGTTCTGGATCAGAGGAAAGATGAATCTATAGAACGTACTTTCAAAGGGGTTGCACGTAACTTCCGGGAAGTATTCTCTAAGCTTGTGCAAGGTGGGCATGGTCACCTTGTCATGACAAAGAAAAAGGCACGTTTCTGCTTTCTTTGATTACACTTTTTCATCTCTATCTTTTGTTTACTTTAATCTCTTTTTAGTTTTCCACTGTGAAATGGTTAACCAAAATTCGGAGTACCATTGAACGATAAAAATTTAGTGTAATCAACAAGCTAGGTGCAGAGGTTCTAGTGAACCTCAAGTGTGGAAGTATTTGATTGTTAACTGAACCTTAAACCTTTCTTTTGTCTCCAGACCCTCCACCAAGGAATAAAGTAAAACTACCAATATCTGAATTGTTTTCCTGTTATTTCTTCCGTCATACATTTATGTGATCTTATAACTAATCAATTATGTGGACATGAACTTTTCGTGTGCATATACAGGACCGCGATCATGATGATGAAGATGATGACGATGATGGAGGTCGTGAGGCTGATACAGAGGGAAGGGTTGAGAAATACCTTGGCGTAAAAGTGAAGGTGCAGAAAGAACGGCGCATACATACATATATATATATATCCCTTTGTCTAGTTTTCAAGATGATAACATGTGGCATTTTTGTTTGCTAGGTGTCGTTTACTGGTCAAGGGGAGACACAGTCAATGAAACAATTGTCAGGAGGTCAAAAGACCGTTGTTGCTCTCGCATTAATCTTTGCCATCCAACGATGTGATCCGGCACCATTCTATCTTTTTGATGAGATTGATGCGGCACTCGATCCTCAGTATCGAACTGCTGTGGGAAGTATCCTTTTTCGATCTAATTTTTTTTGTTTTGTTTTATCTTTTACTGCAACATTTTCAGGAAATTATGATTTTCTTAACCTAACAATTTAATCAGACATGATTCGTGGTCTAGCTGATGACAGTGTAAGCACGCAGTTCATTACCACAACTTTCCGTCCCGAGCTTGTGAAGGTTGCGGATAAGATATATGGAGTATTTCATAAGAACAGAGTGAGTATTGTGAAAGTTATTTCAAAGGATCAGGCGTTGGACTTCATCGAGAAAGATCAGTCCCATGATACTTGATCATCACTCACTCAGGTTTGTTAACTCTTTTCTTCTCAGTACTAATCTGTTTCTAAAGCTTGATTATTGTGCAGGGAAGGTGGTGCGTTTGCATGTCTTGAGAGACAGCTTGTGTCAGACTTGTTTAAAATGGATTGAACATGTTATCAAGGTTTGCTTCTAGGATTATAATATCTCTAATGTGCAGTTCAGGTTTGTATAATTATCTCCAAGTATACCTGAGAAATAACTGTTTCCTTTTTCTCACGTGTTGACTCTCTCTGCTTACTTCCTAGACTGTGATGCATTAATGGTAATATCTAATTAGTTTATTGATTTTGAAAGTTTGTTGCTTTGGGTTTTACTTTTCTCGAGTGAACTTGGACTAGAGGCCTCAATTTGATGCACAACAATTTCTTTCCGCCTTTTTTCGGTTGACAATGCAGCTTCAATTAGGGGCCTTCAATTAAGCCAAAAACCGAATCGAGTGAATTCGAATAAAATTTTTTTTTTTGCCAACGGATAAAATCATTTAAAAGTCACGAAAAACTACTATTTTAGTTTGAAAATATAATATGAATTTATAATTAATTTTATTAAGGAATTTCAAACTAATATGAATTTAGAATTAATTTTACGAAGGAAACAGAAGCACTATGACTGCGTGTAAGAAAATAGACAACTAAAGACGAAATGAAAACGATTTTGTTAACATACATGAAGTCAATAAATGATAATTTCTTACCTTAACTTTTAATATTTAATCCATAGTGGGATGATCATAGCAAATAACAAGTTTCGTAATAAAATTGTGGAAGACATTTATGCATAACTATTGAAACTACGAAACACTCTCGAACTTACTTTGGGAGATTTTTTAACGACTTTTTGTTCCGATAACGTGAAAGTTTCGGATAAGATATATGGGGTATTTGATAGGAACAGAGTGAGTCTTGATGTTGTGGATGTTATTTCAAAGGACCAGTCGTTACACTTTATGAAGAAAGATCAGTCCCATGATACTTGAATATATATATATATATATATATATATATATATATATATATTTTGAATCTAATGTTTAATGTTAAATTAGACTCAAAAGAAAAAAGATGTTCGTTTTTAACATGATACCTGATCTGATTCATCAGGTTTACTGATCCTTTTCTCAGTACTAATCACTTTCTTAGACTTTTACCCATACAAAGAAAGGAAAACAATTCCATTGATGCACACATGACACATCCACAACAAACAGTTATTAAACCAAACATACAATCATTGAGCAATTATTAAACCAAACACACAACAACTCAACAAACATTACAATAAAACTGTCATTATTGTTCTTGGCAGGGGCTTGCTTCTTAGCCACTAATTAATGTAAACTGAAAAAACCGACCGGACCGAGTGGTGACCATCTGACCATTCTATAGATCCATGATGATAACGCTTTGATGCACTCTTCTCCCCATAGAACCAAACTTTAAATGAAACCTTGTCCACGTTTTCTCCAAACACAAGCCTCTTTGGTGCAACCTTAACCACCAATCCTTCTGAAGCTTCTATATGGGCAACATAAGTCACATTCCTCTCCTGTCCTACATTTGTGACACTTCTTTCAATCATTTTACGTTGGCCGCGACGCAGATTTCCAATGGAGATGGATGGGTAATTGATGTTTGAGATAAGATCTTTAGAGGTCTTTTTGGGGCAACTGAATTTAGTTGCTTTGGTGAGTGTTTTGCTAATGGTCTTTTGAGAGTAGCCGTAGTAGCAGAGGAATTGGAGATAATCTTGTGTGGTTGTCTCAAAGACAAGTCCCGGATTGATTGCACGGTGAGGACTTATTTCTCCTGCACCCGTTTCGTGAGGTGTTGATGTGAGGCCGGAAGTGTTTGTTACTCGTCTTCTCATGTTGTCATATGTTATTGCTACATCAAGCCAAGCATAACATAATATGTGATAAATCATCTAAAAGAAAAATACCACAAGTTAAATATTACTTTTCAAAAATATTTTCTATAAAAAATATATTAACATTTGAGTTTACACTTTAGTGATAATTGTTTAGAGTTTAGTATTAGGGTAGGGTTGAGTTTCTAATTTTTTCTATAAATATTGATTACGTCTATTTTCATCATAAATTTAAAATATTTTTAAAAATAATCATTTATTAATGATAAATTTGAAAAGTGATATCAAACTTGTGGTAGAACTAAAATTTTCTCTTTGACTAAAGTGATAATCAAATTATATATTCAAATCTTATATTATATATTCAAATCTTATCATAAAGAAATTAGTTTGGGAATTTAAAAGACCATACAAGAAAGCAAAAGAAGAAGATGCAATACCTGTGGTCATAAGAGCGGATTTGATCATGGAAGGTGTCCAAGAAGGGCGATGAGCCTTGATGAAAGCGGCGGCTCCACTTACGTGAGGGCAGGACATGGACGTTCCTGACCTTAACCCAAACTCTGGTGTGGATGGTTTAGCGGTTTTGAGCGGAGGCAAAGCCGCTAAAATCAAAACACCAGGTGCCATTACATCCGGCTGGAAAAACACACACACACACACACATGAGCAGTGATTTTTATGATATTTATAAACGTCTACAATGGTGAACATGAAACATAGTGAATCCTCAACTAATCTTTTTTCATTCAAGATTCAATTTAATATGACAAATTCTCAACCTATTAAATCAGTTTTTATCATTTCTAACATTTAGAAGAAGAAAAGGTTGATAATGGATAATAAACCTTGAGAATGTTTTCTGTTAGAGAGGCAGGACCTCTAGATGAGAAGAGTGCAACAACGGGTGCAGGTTTGGTGGGTTTGACCTCAACGGTTGGGACAATTGTAACTGTTGGGGTCTTGGTGTGAAGCATGTAGTTTAGAATCTTGTACCCATCAGTCATATCAACTTCTGAAAAAGGAAAGTGACCAAAATCGGAAGCCCGAATCTTCTCTTTCTGGTTTACCAGAATCAAACCTCTAGCTCCAGCATCCTCTACCACCACCTTTATAATTTGCTTTGTTGTAACTGCATCTCTTGGCATCACACAAACAATAACTTTCCCGGAAACTTTCTTGGGGTCCAAGGATCCTGGAAGACATGCCCTTCATTTTTTCACACATAAATGCAGATATAAATAAATCTACAATTTTCACATTCTTTATATCATTGAGTAAAGCAAAAAAAAGAAGATTATATATATAAAAAACCTTGCATCTTCGGCAGGTTTAGATGCAGCAGCCGCATTTCTTGCATACACAAGAGAGTATGCCTTAGGTCTTGTTGCATTCGAGAAATGAATCCCTGCTCCCTACATAACCTCCAAAGAGTCATGAATTCATTATCTACCATTATTGATGATTGCTATTGCAAAACCATCTACCATGGTATCAAGATCCTTGCTAAATTGATTAGAGTAAATTGTTGATATAAAAGATAAACTATTTCAAAATTTGACAAGAAGATGCATCATCTTGAGGACACATATAAGGACTCATGCAACATCTTGAGGGCATATATAATAAGGACTCTTATATGAAACAAACATTGACTAATCGTTCCATTACCCTATCTTACCTAGTTAACTCCCATGCACAAGTCATCTAACTTTTATTACATGACCCTATCTACCTGGAATGCCTAATCCTAGTTGCTTAACCAAAAAAAAAACTTAATAGAAAAAAAAAACTTTCTTACTCTATATGAATCTTGTAACTATGCTTACTCGTATAACTTTGCCGCTTCCCAAGATCACGGAGGACTGAAAATCTCTGTCCATGTTTGAAGCAGCCACCGTGAACAACCATGGTGCAACGTTGGTGACGGTGGAGGCGTTGGGGCCGTCGTTACCCGCAGAAGCAATGACCATAATGCCCTTGAGCTCTGCATGGAAGGCTCCGATGGCAATTGGGTCGGACAGGTAATCCGATAGGAATGCAGCACTCGTTCCGATGGAGATAGAGATGATGTCAACGCCGTCATGGACTGCGTCGTCGATGGCCTTCAACATGGCGGAGCCAGAGCAACCTTCGGCGGTGCAGGTCTTGTACGCGGCTATCCTACAGCCTGGTTGGCCTCCCTTGGCCGTCCCACGCGCAAGGCCTCGGTCACTGGCTCCGTCCACGTGGGCTCCTGCCGCCGTTGAGGACGTGTGGGTCCCATGACCGTTGGAATCTCTTGGTGACGTAGCTCCGCTTGATTTGTAATATCTTGCTCCGATCAACTTTCTGCACTATCCGACAAAGTTATCTTCAAATAAAATTCATTTACACAATTCTTTTTTCTTCATTCTAATAATAACTTGCTTCAGTTTCAGTTCACATTAACTGTATTTTCCTGAAATCATAACCTTTGTATATGCCAAATGATGCACATAAATTATAATAGTAATACTTTAAGATTTTGTTATATGTACCTATTATTATATCTTTTTCAACTACCTATTATTATATCTAATTTGAGTATATATATATGTCTTAATTCATCGTTCTATAATCTTCATTATATCTAAAAAGAAGTAAAAAAAGAAGCCACAAATTATTATATAAAATTATTTGTTATTAGAGAGAAAAAGTTATACAGTTTTGGAAGAGACCTGTTACAGTTGGATTTGTTGAAGTCAGGACCTTCCATGCAAATACCTTTCCACTTTGAAGGTATTTCTCCGAACCCTTTATCACTGAAACTTGGAGACTCTGGCCATATTCCTGTATATGATTTTTCCGTATGCCATTATTAAAATCGTTTCACAGTTTTATCTTTTTTTTAAACAATAATTGGATTTCCGATAGACAATAAAAAAGAAGATAATTTTGAAGTAGGCATCTAAATTAGTATAAATACAAACGGCAATAACACAAATTAAAATTCTTAGTAAACAAAAATTATAATGCTGTTTAATTAGTATACCAGATTAGAATCGGATCTGAACGTTTTTTAATTAGATCATGCTTAACTTCTAGAATTTTCTTAGTTCTGATATATATGTTTCTCTATTTAGAAATGTGAATGGTGTTCTACGTGACCTTCCGTTATGAAAAGAATATTTCAATTTTTTGAAAAAGTCTTCAAAATATTTTATTCATAATTTTTTTTTGAAATAAAAGTTCCAATTTTTTTAATTAATAAATGTATTCAAGAATTTATTATTAATTATTTAATCCAAATAGCATAGAACGTCCAAAATAGTTTGATTATTTTGTGGTTTGGGTCGTTTGTCTTTTAGACGTTTATTATTTCAAGTATATTGAATTTACACAAAGTGCTCACCGGTATCCACAACGCCAATGATGATATCAGATGAGCCATGAAAACTGTTATAAATTGGAAATGAAGAAGAAACTCGAGAAAGTGAATCCAGAAAATCCCACGACCGAGTTGTGTGAAGTTGAAGCATCGGATCCTCGAACACCGACACTACCTCCTCGTGTCCTGCAAATATCACACACAGATCTCATTACTTTGTAGTTAAAATAATACTATATTATCACCCTTTAACCCAATTATAACTTGCTTTATGTTTAAAGTCACTGGTAAAGCGAAAGGCGTAGGCCAGTATATATAGACCATGCAAAAACAGCACATTTGGCGATGAAGTCGCACTGTTATAATAACACTAACAAAGAAAACACTAATCCATTTCTTAGACATTTTATCTGGCCAAGCAAACTTTTGTGCAAGATACTCTTTATCTTTTTATCTAGTAAGCTAAAAGCACTGTTCATCTTCTCTTCTTTTCATATATCATTATGCGTATTTTTAAAAACGTTTCCGGAGTATATGTTTACTATTTAGCATCTTTTTTTTTATTATTTTTTTTTTGCTAAAGACAGTTTAGCATCTATTTTAAGCCAAATAGTTCGATATACCTTCTAGTGGTTCATATACTCATTCATAAAAGTCTTCATTTATTAAATATAAGTTTTCTTTGGGTTTGAAAGTTGTATACTATTCTTAACCAATAAACACAATATTTAGTAGGGGTGGTCATCGATCGAATATTCAAGTATTTAGAGGTATTCGTGATTCGATTCATTTTGTCCGAATAATCAACTATCTGATTCGATCCGTAATCATCCGAATATTCGGTGTCCCGGATATCCAAATTTTTTTAGATGTTTAATTGGATATTTGATTTGATCCGTAAAAATAAATAAAAAATTTAAAAATAAATAGAAAGTCCAAAATATAATAAAATAAAATAATTTTTTAGAAAAATAAAAATTTATTTAATTTGAAAAAAATTAATAACTAATATAATAAATTTACTAAATAAAATATTATAAAATTTACATAAAATATAATATTTATTAATATATATCTATATATATATATATATTTCTTTAAATATCTGTATATATGTATATAACTGATCAGATCGAATATCCGCTCCTGAAAATATTAATATTTGTGATTTGCTTTGTGTTTTACGGATATTACATTTAGTATTTTCTTTGATTTGTTACGGATATCTGAATTTTTCGGTTCAAATCTAAACGGATAACGAATTGAATCAAAATCCACGTATATTTTGTCTTGCCCTAATATTTAGTATATAAAGTAAAAGCACCAGAAAGTGCTACGGCTTCTTCTTCTGTAAGCATAGCGGAGAAGCCTCTAAAGGCATGCTTGTAATGATGTACTCCTTTTCTTCTCTCACTCTCTTCTCTGCACAATCATCATTAATCTAAATCAATAGTTATACAAATATCAAAACAAATTGTTGGTAATTTCACTTTTTCTTTTTGGTTTGACTTTCTGTCTGTATTATCAAGATCTTCTATGATTCATTCATTGGTATTTCACTTAGTTATGAGTGGGAAAAATTTGGTCTTAGAATTCTCCCTTGACTTTTAAGCCACACAACAAGGAGACTTGGCCAATATAACTACTTCAATATAAAAAACTGCCCCCAAGCCAAAAGTCTACGTCCAACTAGGAAAATGAAGATATATATATATATATATATATATATATATATGCAACCTCGGAAGAAGAGTGTCCAACATTTGGAGATAATAAGCTTCACCGTTATGCATATCAGCTTCAATGGGGCTGCCCATGTACACTACATAATGCTACAAAAGAAGTCTCTCTTGTATGTTATGGGATTACATATCAAAATTAAGATTGTTTCAAATACAAATTTATAACCAAAAAGCCCAACTTCAAAAATATAAAACGATTACGAGAACTTAGTTTTAAAGTAAGAGCCAGTTTACCTTGGGAGTTTGGAGTGATGCAATGGAGATGGAGATGAAGATGAGAGATGTGAACAGGATCAAAATAAGAGAAGGCGAAGAAGACAGGTACATCGTGAACATGTTGAGACTGAAGATGTCTTCGTTTTGGTATGAATGTATATCTATGGCGCTCTATATATACACACTATAGCTTGGTAGCTTGGTTTGCCTACTCAACTTTGTTGTAATAAACCCTTAAAAAAAAGATTGTAGTACTATTTAGAGATACAATTTACTTTATGAAATTGTTCTAGACATAAATATTGAGTAATAACCATGCGTTTATTACTAATATACCAATATACCAATATACAAATACAACTGTATATCGAGTGCGATGTACACGCAATATAATTTTATTTAGTCACAGATTTTTTATTCGGTTCTTAAATACGTCCAATAGTAAAATTTATAAATGTTTCAAAAATAATTTAGTTTTCTAAAAACTAGTTTTTCCATCGATTTTTTGGTTGTAAAATCTCTACTACTTACAGCTAATGAGTTTTTATGCACGTTCTTTCGGTGATTCAGACTATGGATCTAATATACATTACGGCCTGTCATTAATTTTAGAATTATATAAAAACTTGTTTATTAACCATATAATAAAAACATGTTTTTTCTTTTTTTTCTTTTGGGTTTGTGTGAATCTATGTCTAACTCTCTATTCTTTATTATTCGATTAATATGATATTGTCTACTTTGGTCTTAAGAGCCAAGTCTGCATGTATTTATTTTTTTTGCATTCTTTCCCAAAATATTTCGTACTAATTAGATTTGAACATCTCTTTATATATTAGACACTTTTTATTTAAATTTTCAATGTAGAACTTTGTTTGATGTCTCACGTTCTCTCCCTCAAACTAAGGACTACACTCATCTCATGTATTTTTATTCCAGTGAATCATCTTGGCACCACCTTATACCAGTAATCGTAGGGTTTCCTTTGAGAATGTTTATTCCACAAGATCACATGTTCAAAGATTTTCTGACTAGTTTTTGCCACATACCTCATCTTCCAATTTGATTGGTCTCATTCTTACTCGAAAGGTATTTTGGTCTTTTTGCAGATCTTCGTTAAACCGCTCTGATGCCAATAGTTGGGTTTATGTGAAATCATATCCAACTCTCTATTGTCCGATTAGTACGATATTGTCCACTTTAGACCTAAGAAACAAGTCCGCATAGATTTACTTTTTGGATTTCTTCCCAAAAGACTTTGTACTAATTAAAACTAGACATCTTTTTATATATTCGATACTTCTTGTCTAAATTTTTAATGTGAGACTTTGTTTAATTTCTCACATGATTTGGATTCTTTCCAATTGAGTAAGCTCATTTTGGTATCTATAAAAACTTTGAGAGATGAGAAAGAGATAATTTGTTTCTATATCAAATTAGAAGTTGACATAGTTATAGAGAGAACACAATAAATTGTGTACTATTTTTTTATATTTTATATGACTTATTGAATTTTTGGTATAATTATGTAAAGTTCATACTAAATTTATAAATTAAAATGTTATTGTTATGGATATATTGATAGTTCGCATTCTTTATCTAATATTTACTATTATATATCGCAGAGAACTATATAATATATACAAACACACATATGTGTGATGTAATTATTAAATGCTGTTCTTGTTGTGTTTTAATTAATATATAAAGAAGTATTATATATAACTAGACATGAAAAGTCTACCACAAAAAATAACTATCACATAAAAGAGATAATCTTAATTTCGTTGTTCCACTGGCATCGTATAAACTTCTAGAAAAATCAAAAGAAATTATCAAAATAAAAATTTAAAAAATAAAAAATAAGTTATTGATTAATAAATATTATTTTAGGAAAAAAATCTTTGAGTATTATTCATATAACAAATACTAAAAGAATTCATTATGAAATTTAATCTTTTATTTATCTGTTTTTTATTTGTTCGTCAAAACGAAAAATTGATATAATCTTAATTTTTTGTAAAAAAAAAGAACTAAACTTTTAGAAAAACTTAACGCATGAAAGAAAATGAGCTTGTTATAAAAAATATGAACTTGTTATCGTCTAGCTATTTCCGTTGAGTTGTTAATTCATGTGATATGATTTTTTTTTACAAAAATAATAGTCATATCATATGATTTTTTTTGAACTCTATAATACACGTGATCAATAACTGAAATACATAACCAATTAGTGGGAATCACCGAATGAATTGTGGCAGAATAATTTGCTCAGCTTTGATTCCAAAGAAAAGAAAGTGCCTAAAAATTAATTAGTGCACAACATTTCAAAGAAGATAATTTGTTTATTTTCTAAATTCAAAGAAATAATGGCACCATTATTAAAGGTTTTATTTCGAGCTGATGAGCTGGTTTATGCTCTACACTCAATCACTTTAGTTCATGGAGGCCAGGCATATACTTTGTCTTTTTGTAAATTAAAGATAATAATCGCAATCCAATGCAAAATCAAAGAGATAATATGATAAAAGTGACTAGGTGATTGTGGTCAAGTGGTAAAGAGGTGGGTCTGAGACACTAACACATTTCAGGTTCGATTCATCTGCTATGCGAAACTAAGTCACAATTATCCTGGTCACCTAACATGAATATGGGTCCATGCTTTAGGGTCCATTTGAATACCCGGAGAAAAAATCTATCTGTGGGCTGCACCTCCTTTTAGAGATTAGTCTGGGCTCTGACATGAGAGTTAATAAAAAACAAATTATGCTAAAGGTTATCCGTGATATTATATAACAAAAGTCAGCAATTGCATGCATTACGAGACAACGAGGAACCACCTTTTCTTTATCCCTTTCTCTTTCTCTTTTATTTCTTTAATAGCAAAGTAATCTAAGGGAACCTTATCACTCTACCAAGATTCTTTAGATAATAGATTCAACCTTCGTAATTTTCTATACAAATGTACAGATAAAAGAAGTCAGATTATTTTCCATTCAACAAAAAAAAAACTTTAGTCGTCCAGCCCCAAAATCGTTAAATAACTGTGTTGAAGTGGAATATTTACAGTCAAACTATTATTAATTTACTGAAAATATACGATCCTTTTTTAAAACGTGGTTTACTTTCCTTCAGAAAAACAAGAAAAGGATTACTTTCTTTAGAATGTTATTTGGTTTACACTTGTAACAGGTGTTACTCCTTCCCCTTCATAATAAATGATGTTTTAGAAGATTTTTACTATTTTAAAATAAATAATATTTTAATATATTTATTTTATTTTAAATTTATTAAAAAATGTGTAGCCAATTAAATGTTGCAGTTATTTCTGTAATTTGTTGAATAATTTTCAAATTATATATTTTTTCTAAACTATTTTTTAGAAAAAGTAAAATTCTTAATTTTTTTGTATTAAAATAAAACATCATATAAGATATGACATAGTCATTCAATCAATTACATGAACCTTCAATACCGAAAGTAGTCAGTAGTCGGTGATATTTTACAAAATTCGATATTCAAAAGAAGATTAAACCGAAAATAACCAAACTGAACCGGCGTATAAAAAAATATTAAATCTGGATTACTTTTTAGCCGCAAATAGTCCATCTCAACTAGCCAAATACAAGAGTGACGTAAATAAAGACTTGGAAAAAACAAGTTAAAAGTGAGAACCCATCCCAGATCCCATGTACAATCACCGAAATTAGTGTTACTAGTTGATGTTAGGGTCGGACGGATCGAATGATATTTTAGGATATTAGATCCTGATCCCGATCCGTAAAATTTGGATTCGAATTTGGGTTTTTCAGATATTCGAGGTTAAGATATCTAAACTACATTTCGAATACATGTAGATCTTTGAATTCGTTTTTTGATAATTTAAATTTTAGAATTAAATTAAAAACTAACAAATTTACTATTTATTTATTTTATTAAATTTATTTTTGTCAAAAATTAAAAAAATCATTGAAATTTAATTAAAATTAAATTTATTTATTTCGTACAACAATTATATCTAATAGACAAATAAAAATTTAATTATATTTTAAATATCTTAAAAATATATAAGGGGTTCAGATCCGAATCCAGATATCAAAACCTAAAATTTTACTATCCAGATCCGTAAATTCATTATCCCTAAAATCATTATCCCTAAAATTATTATCCGAATCTACAACAAATATTATTGAAGCCTTCTATCTTCAATCAATTGATGGCAACATGTTTTCCCCTTATTCATTGTCTTCTTTCCTTTCATAGAATCTCATGCTTTGTAAACATTAGCTCGCGACATTAGTTACGTATAAAGACCAAACAATAGCACCGCTCTAAAACAGCAGCAACAAGAATTTGCGCTTTATTTCCCACAGAGCTTCCCTTCTAAGTACTTCTCTACGCTATACAATCCGCAAAGACCCTTTACCACGGGCATAGTAGCTGGAACTGGTAACTCAAAATCCGTACCAGACACATCATTACAGTTCCATGAAAGGGACTGTTTCCGAGCTTCCCTAATGGCTGATCTCGTTGCACAATGAACCGACGCCGCTAGAAGCAAAGGCGGCTCACCTGATGCTGTGGTTCAGACAAAGAAGTTGTTGAGTAAGAATATATATATGGAAAGTAATAGTTTCAGAAATAAAGCAACTAGTGTCAAGAAACAAATATAGACTCAGAGGGCAGAAGTGTACCTTTAGAGGAGAGAACACGGTTTTTGTGATGTCCAGTGTTGAGAATCTCGATGTGGAACTGCTTAGGGATGGTATCGACCGTAGGAATCTTGTAGTCCCAAGTGCCTTGTTGCACCACAAGCCCCTTCTCATCTGTAGTGTACTCTTCCATCATGAACAATCCGATTCCTTGTACAAATGCTCCTTCCACCTTTTCACAAACCATCTCCTACTTAGCTCAAAAAGTAACTCAAAGAAACAAGAAAGTAAGCTTAGCTAACCTGTCCTAAATCAACAGCAGGATTAAGACTTTTTCCGCAGTCGTAAATGATATCTGATCTTAAAATCTCTGTTTTTCCAGTAATAACGTCTACCTCCACCTGCAAGTAGAATCAGATTATTGTTTTGAGTCTCTCAACATTGAACCAAACAATAGTTTAGCATGTGACTTGCCTCACTGACTCCAACTCCATAGTTGAGGTATTCCATGGAAGAAAACTCTGGCGTATACAATGCACTCGCCGATAAATTCACAGACTGAGCATATGCCTGATGAGAAAACATTAATGTCATTCATGCAGAGTTTGAGATAAAATAAAGATTAGAGTTACTAGGCTACCTACTTGTTGAATAAGCATGTTCCATGTCAAGGAACCTGACTTCATCATCATCTGATCCACTGTAGGTTTCAGTCTCTCCACCAAGGTAACACAGCAAAGCCTAACGGCTTCACAACTGTTCTCGGATGTCGTGCTACCGGCAGTGAAACCTCCTTGGATCAAACCGAGTGTGTCGGCCTGAACAACACGTATTCTCTCTATCAGCTTATCGCTTCCGGTGCATTTTGTCAAACCGAGACCATATGCAACCATCTGTTTTACTTTGGTCCACAATCCTTGACCTATCTCAATTCCTCCAACCTCAACCACAACAGAACCATCGCTCAAGATGCTTACTTTACCCGGTGTGGGCCTCTGCATAACTTGATGGACAATAGGCACTCGAGAGATCCCTCTCTTTCGCCATACGTTACATCTATTAAACTCCTTAACCATCTCAGTTCTTGTCTTGAACTCTGAAGATATCTCCAGCTTGTCCCATAATAAAGGCAGTGTATACTCATCTGCCTCACCTGAAATGTGCTTGTAAAACTTTCTGAGGCTGTCGTAAGTATGAAGGTTTATCTTTCTCACTTCATCAACTTCCATTTGAAGAGAAGAAGCTACATTCTCGATGATGGATTCCGCAATGTAAGAGCCTTGTACTTCCCCTGGAGCTCTCATGGCTGTTCTACTTGGACGATTCGTCTTGCAGACTTTTACATCAAATGACAAGGCTCCCCAGTCATACTTCCTCAGCGGACCCATTATATTCCTTGGCAAGATCGGGCTTACGTCTGGCTCTATTCCTGCATCTATTAGCATTGTCAGTTCCAGTGCTGTGAGCTTACCGTCTGATCTGAAACCAACGTTGTATGTCACTTTCATCGGATGCCTTCCTCCAGCCATTACCATATCTGTCTTTCGGTTTAGATACATCTTGACAGGACGCTGCAATTTGTGAGCAGCCAGTGCGCATGCTGTCGCAACCTGAAAACATCACATCTCAATGAGAATTTACGAGAAAACAAACCACTTCTGGTAATACTTACAGGCAATACCAGAGGTGTTTAGCTTAACTGAAAAGAAGTTCATAGTTCGGGGACAAAACCAAACTATTATTACATGGTGTGGTTTCGGGCGTAGGATTACTTACACCACCCAAACCTCTTAATATTCAAAAAAGTATATATATATATATACTTACAGGCATTGACTTAATAGCTTTGCCGCCAAAGCCACCTCCAACTCTTCTTGTAATGACACGCACGTTATGCTCTGGAATGCCAAGACATGTTGAGATTACCGAATGCACGTACTCAGGTGCTTGAGATGAACTGAACACTTTCACGCAGTTGTCTTCATCTGGCAAGGCAAGTGCTGTTTGTGGCTCCATATAGAAGAAGTATTGTGAACCGAGCCTGAACTGGATATATACCCAAGATTCAAAAACACATACACATGAGATAGTGAGCTTAAGGATGTAACTACAAACATTTAGAGGAAAAGATCAGGAAGATATTTGTGATACCTCAGCCAAGAGTATCTTTTTATCAGCTTCTTTCATGCCTTCTAAAACATCACCGACTGGTTCAGGGTAAAACATAGGATGAACATCAAAGAAACTAGATCTCTTAACCGCATCTTCGACCGTTAATATCGGCTCTTCTAAGTTTTCTATATCATACTCAACAACGGCAAGTTTTGCTGCCCTGTCTGCATGTTTCTGTGTGTCTGCAACCTGCAAAGCCGCATACGTTTTAATCGGTAACGCAAAGGGAAAAAGAGAATCAATTGAAGTAAAAAGTTTTGAGGTTACCACAAGAGCAATTCGTTGACCAGCACATCGAGTTAGTTCATCTGCAAATAATGGTCCCGGTCCAAAAACAGTCTTGGAACCAATGTTTTGTCCCTGTTGTGGTATGTCCTTGAAAGTAAGAACTGCAAAAACTCCAGTGGGAGTCACGTTCTCACTGAAGCTTATGCTTTTAATCTTAGCCAAAGGCTCTGTGCTATATATAAATGCTCCATGTAAACAGTTTGGTAACGTCGGAATATCATCAACAAAAACAGCTTCACCTGAGAGAATGAAAGCTCATGTAAGGCCCAATATTGAATCTAAGGCAAAATCAAGCTACTAAAAATGACAAAACATAAGGCATAAAAGCTAACCAGAAGCCTGTAATGCCGCTCCAACTTTGATAATAGCTTCACCTACAGGCTGAAATTCATCACTCTCTACCACTTGTTGAGAAGATGAGAGGAAGGGAAGAGATTCTGTGGGATCTACATGGCCGTTGCTATGCTTCTCCCCTGAATCAAGACTGCATATTCTATTGCCACTATCAATCAGTGGATAGAAAAACTCAAAAAGAAACCCAACAGCCAAGGCTTTCCTATACTCATGGTGTGAGGTGTCTTTGCTTTGAACTATGATTCCTCTAAGTAAACCCATAGCTTCATACAGAACACTGTGGCTCAGCAATTTACCCATCAGGAAATGCTCAACTTCTGTCGCCCTGATTGAATGATCACCACCATAAGAACCAAAAGCCAAGAAGCATTTATCCACCACTACACCTCCTCCTGATGGTTCCAGGTGAGAAACTCTTGCAAAGAAAGCAGCATTCACATACGGCAATGCGTTTCCAATAGAGCGAGGTGCGGCTCGGTAAGTTTCAAAGAGCAGTTCAGTGTCATCGCTAGAAGGAGGAGTCCATACTGGAATGTCAACTTTTAAAAGAACTCGTTTGGTGTCTAATATTGGAGGCAGGTCAAGAAACTCTTGTAGCTTAACCTTCTCTACTTTCCTGCCGTTAAGCATATACACTGACGCATCTGCAGCGAGGAAAAGAGTGGTAATATCAGAAGGAAACTTTCTGCTCTGTGCCATGACTATATTACCGCCGATACTCCCTGAGTTCCTGATAGAATGGTTGCCAATTTTCTCCATATGAGCCGCCATTTTCTTGAACATAGAGGAAGACTTGCCTTCATCCTTGAGAGCATCAATAGCATTTGATATGGTGACAGCTGCTCCAATCTCAATACCATTCCCATCTTTCTTGATCATCGACATCTCTGGAATGTGGCTGATATCAACATATCTATCAAACCCTTCCTCATCTTTATAATAACCCGTCCCTGTGTTGCCAACAACTAGCTTCAACGAGCCTCCAGAGTTAGCAGATTCCAATACGTTATGAAGCTCGGCTACGCTAAAAGGAGTAGTCCAATGATACCTCGAGTGATCCAAACCATTATGAACATTCTTCTTCTTCTTCAAGAACTCAGGGAACATTGTCACAAGATGGTCTTTTGGGTTGTAAGGAGGCAAGTTCTTCAACATAACCTCTTTACTATCTCCCTTCTTCCAAAAGGAGTTTAACCCCAAGTCCTCAATGTCAACATCTGCAGCAAAACTCTTACAAGCATCAACAATGGGACGATAGCCAGTGCATCGACAGAGGTTTCCAGCAACTGACTTCTCAGCTTCGGAAACCGTGAGGCTGTTGTTATGATTGTGAGCATTTGAAAGAGCAGAGTAGAGAGAAATGCACATCCCTGGTGTGCAGAAACCGCATTGAGAGGCGTGAAACCCGGCGAAACGCTGGTGGATAGGGTGGAAACCGTTCTTTGTGTTTCCAAGACCTTCTGATGTTGTAATGGAACATCCGTTTATACTACAGAGAAGTGTGAGACAAGAGTTTATACTACATTCCTTCACTTGATCCAACTCTGGATTGTATTTTGATAACACTACTAAACAAGCACCACATCCTCCTGCACTAAAACCAGACAGAACACAAATTTATAGTCAGATATGTTCCTTAGTTTCACTACTTGGCAATAACACGAGAATCCAACAACACATATACGATTGATTGTATCAGGACATAAAGCTTATGCTTTTTTTTTTTAAATAAAGAAAAGAGGTAGAGAGTTTGCCTTCGCCACAACCGAGCTTGACACTCTTGAAAGGAGTGTTGAGTCGCAAGAAGTCAAGTAAAGTCGTAGAAGGATCAACAGAGTTGACTTTGAATCTCTCTCCGTTAACTGCAAACTCCAAATCTTTTCCTTCCATTTTATGTTGGGAAACAGTGACGACAAAGGAAGGTTTTTCAACTAAAAGATATTCGAGTTCTGAGAAACCCAGAAGACAAAAAAGAAAAAAAACACAGGAACTGTGTGAATTTGAAGTGATCAACCAATTGAACTGAGAAAGAGGAAGAAAAAGAGTTTCGTTTTGGATTCTCTTATAGTTGCGCCTTTTTCACGCACAGATCTTTCTCTCTCTCTCTGTAAATTTGTTTTTCAGACAAAAGCTCGAAGGCTGTCTGTGCGCCACGAGTCAGTTCATCACTAGTCAGTCTACTAGGTGAACAGAATAGTTGACATTTGGAAAGATATTTGGAGTTAACTTATAATTTTTTTTTATTACATTTTTCTGCTAAGATATGTCTCTCTTAGGTTTTTTATTTAATAGACGGTTTTTAAGTTTTTTTAGTGAAAAGTTAAAAAACGTATTTTAGAAAAACTAAAAACTCCATTGTAAGAGACGTGGAATAAACATACCTTTAGGGACACCAAAGTTTTGTGAATGGACTAAAACATGGTGGGGAGCTTATTGGCACAGTTGCAATCATAAAAGAGAGAGTAGCCTAAGAATATAATCTTATGAAGTTCCGAAAAGAGCTTGCACCGTCCATAATATGCATCTCAATATATTCATTAGGATCGTACTATTAGAGAGGAAGAAAAGCATCACAAGCATGTTAACAGGCTCATGGATCAGTCTCCAAGCTTGTTGATAAGCTATGTGTGGAGCTCATTGTTTTAGATGATCGTTCTTTGATAATTTGTTAAATGTTTTGACATATTAACAAAATCTCAAAGTAAACTCTAAACATCTAGATAGGGCTAAATGTCTGATAAACTCAGATAGTCATTGCATTATTAGAATAAGAGAATTATCATCCTAAAGGAAAACTTGTTATCTCTTCATGAAGCTATCCCTCACAAAGCAACGCATTTCTCAACCTTTATTGTTTATTTTCTAGAGATTTGGAAAATAAAGTTTGGAAGAACAATATAGAAGGGGACCATAACAGTTAGGCAAAGTAAAGGAATATTAATAACCTAACCTTAAAGAAAACAACTTATTAAAAAAAAATCATTTGTTCATGAGTATATATAGAAACAGCTTGGATCCCTCTTATCAACATAACCAAAATTAATATCCTTATTCCAAATCCAAATACAAACCAAGAAATGGAGAGAAAAGCTGATCATGCTACTGCCAATCGCATCTACGATGAATTCGATCCAATCTTTAACTGGAAAAGTGAACAAGGATTAGAAAATCTCATAATTAACCTTCCAGGTATATTACTAATCAACAATCTCTCGGTTCTTGAATTGTGCTGATCGGTTCTTGATGTAACAGGGTTTAGGAAAGAGCAACTTAAAGTGCAAGTAACCTCAACAAGGAAGGTGAGAGTGATGGGGGAACGTCATGCAGGAGCCAACAGATGGATCCGTCTCCACAAGGAGTTCCCTATTCCATCAAACGTCAATGTTGACTCCATTGCTGCCATATTTGAAGGCACAAACCTTGTTGTGAAGCTCCCTAGACTAGAGCCAATGGGGAAACAAACTTCTCCCATTGGTACAACCGCAAGACCTCCCCTGGTTCATAAGGAAACCGAGAAGGTTCAACCACCAAAGCCAACAAGAGAAGAAGAAGCGGAACTGGAGAAACATGCAGAGAAAGCTCAATTGCCAAAGCCATCTAGAGAGGAAGACACGAAACGGGCTGAGAAAGAAGAGGCTCTTAAAGCAGCTGAAGAGAAGGGAAACGTTTGTGATGGAGTTAAGCAAGATTATAGAAGTAAAATGAATGCATACAAGGAGAATCTTGGAGGATATATGGCAATGATGAAGAATAATCAGAGGGAAATCACAGTTGGTGTGGTTGCTCCAGCGGCTGCGGTTCTGTTGTTATCAATTGGATTCTATGCTAGTCAAATGTTTACTTCTTAATAACCTCTTTGCAGATTTCTCAAAGGACTATAAAATATTATAAGAAAACATAATACTAATAAACAACTGTTTCAACTCTCATATTTTGTTGATTCATCCACTTAAACTCGAATAACTGTTAAAATTTAATTAAAACCAAACGTCTGTTAACTCTTTTATTGACGTTGTTTTACAAATTGATTAAATATTAATCAAACAATGTCGTTTACTTTTAAAAAAACACTTAAAACATCTTTTTCGTGAAATTAGAGTTCTAAAGATCATCTTCCTCATTTTCGAGTGAAGAAGATGAAGTTGATTTGAGACTCTGATTTCGCAAAAGAAATGCTTTAATTGTTTACCGAAACAAACAACAACGTTTGACTATTTTTCTAAAATGACATCATTTTGGAAACTTAACAAACATCTATTTTTATAATCAAGTTTAATAGTTGACTAGACTTTTTTAAAAGGCTGAATCAACAATATTTGAAAGTTGGAGATTTTTTGGTTCAAACATGAATTTGGGGTTATTTTGGATTTAATTTAAAAATTTGGAGTTTTAATGGCTCTTTTCTCTAAAGTTTTTGGATCTATAAGGGCATTTAACTATTTTAAGTTCAGATTCGGTACTATATTTTTGGATCGGTTTGGTTCAATTTTTTGGATCTTATTTGCCAACAAACATTTATAATATTATTGATTTTCTCTGAAAAATATCTAAGAAGGAGATGGGCCTATGAGTAATGGTTCACTGTAAGTTGTAACGGCAGACCTATAAAAGATAAAGACTGTGTATCTTATAAAACCTGATACCCCAATCTAGGGTTCCGATCTTCTTCTCCAAATGGCCGATGTGACTCTTCCTCCACCTGATTCCGTCGACACTCACCTCCCGGAGAATACCACCTCTCTTCCACCGCCACAGCAGGAACATGAGGTGCAGGAGCAACAGCCTCCTCACGGCCGCGATAGAGATTCCCGCGAGAGGCGCGACGACAGAGACCTAGATCGTCCGCCAAATCGCCGTGACCGTTCCCCCCTCCCACCTCCCCGCAGGGATTACAAGAGGCGGCCTAGCGGGAGCCCTCCGCCACCGTACAGAGACAGGCGGCACTCTCCTCCCATGCGCCGCTCGCCTCCTCCTCCTAAGCGATACCGGAGGGATGATAATGGATATGATGGTCGACGTGGTGGCTATGGACCACCCGATAGAAGGTAATCTTCATCTCCTATGCTTGGAAACGCCAAATCTTATCAACGATATTTTCGTCAAATTGCGTTTCTCACACTTCAGTTTTTTTTTTGAATGATAGATTTGGATATGACAATGACCGTGAAATGGGTGGAAGGCATGGTTACGGTGATGAAAGACCTCCTGGCCGCTATATGGGGCGCTATCAAGGTTGAGAATTGAATGACTAACTAATCATACTTCATACTTGTAGCTTCTCTCTTATAAGTGTATTTCTCTTGGCAGACTGGGAAGGAGGTCGTGGAGGTTATGGTGATGCATCTAACAGAGGAAGTACTCAAAGGTCAGAGTTCCGTTATCTAATGTTCTTTGTGGTCTTGTAACTTTGTAAACTAGGAAGTATGAACTGTCTAATGATTCTCACTGAAAGGGACTGAAAGGGAGATACTTCCCTTGTAAAGTGTTCTTTGCTCAAAGAACTGTATGTTAGAGTGAGATGTTGAAATCTATCATTTCTGTTTCAGCGTTGCTGTTTGAGTTCCAGATAAAGCCATCTTTTTGTTCTCTTTCACTTTTTAAGATAGAGGCAAACAAGAAGTGCTGTTTGTATATTATAGCAATAAACACTGTCGTATTTCTTTAATCCAGGGACGGATTGATGTCATACAAGCAGTTTATCCAGGAGTTGGAAGATGATATATTGCCATCGGAAGCTGAGCGCAGGTATGGTTACAATGGAAAAATTGTCTTGGTACTTAAAGCTGCAGGGGTAATGTCTTTTCTTTTTCCTGTTGCAGATATCAAGAATACAAGTTAGAGTATATCACAACACAGAAACGTGTCTATTTTAACACTCACAAAGAGGAAGAATGGTGATTTCCACTATCTGTTCCCATCGTTATTTTCTTTTGGGAAATTCTGCTTATTTATTAACATGCTTATCTATGTTACGCTTCCAGGTTAAAAGATAAGTATCATCCAACCAACTTACTAACTGTCATAGAAAAGTGAGTTCAATTCCTTTGAAAAGTGCAGCAGTTAACTTCGGTGCTAGTCTGTTTTGTGTCTGTACTCATGATATCTTGTTTTCTTTATCTATTCTTTAAATTTTCAGGAGGAATGAACATGCACGGAAGGTGGCGAAGGACTTCTTACTTGACTTACAGAGCGGGAATCTTGATTTGTAAGATCATTTCCTTGGCCTCTACTCCGCATTTATGATTATGATCGTTCTGCCATCTCTAAAACCCACAGTATTCCTTTGATCTCTTCCAGAGGTCCTGCAGTGACAGCATTGAATAAAACAAGTGAGCCAAATTCTGAGGATGAAGCAGCTGGTGGTGGTAAAAGGCCTGTTAAGGGGGACTTCTCAGCGGCACCAAAAGCACCCAGCTTCACTTCTGATCCAAAGAGAATCCTAACTGACATTGAACAAGCACAAGCCCTTGTTCGTAAGCTGGACTCTGAGAAGGGAATTGTGGAGAATGTTTTATCAGGTTCAGAAACTGAAAAGTCGGGTAAAGATAAGTTGCAAAGTGGTTCGACAGGTCCAGTTATAATCATAAGAGGTTTGACATCAGTGAAAGGCCTTGAGGGTGTTGAATTGCTTGACACGCTTATCACGTATCTCTGGCGTGTTCATGGTGTGGACTATTACGGAAAGGTTGAAACAAGCGAAGCTAAGGGTCTGCGGCATGTGAGAGCAGAAGGAAAAGGTTCTGATGCAAAAGGAGATGAGGGTGAAGATAAATTTGATTCTCATTGGCAACAGAGGTTGAAAGGTCAAGATCCCCTGGAAGTGATGGCTGCCAAAGAGAGGCTAGATGCTGCTGCTATTGAAGCTTTAGATCCACATGTCCGAAAGATTAGAGATGAGAAGTATGGTTGGAAATATGGTTGTGGAGCTAAAGGATGCACGAAACTGTTTCATGCTGCTGAATTTGTGCACAAGCATCTCAAGCTGAAACACACTGAGCTTATAGTGGATCTGACTGTCAAAGTGCGGGAAGAACTGTATTTTCAGAACTATATGAAGTATGTAGGCCGTTTCTAGTGGATTCCTCTTCTCATTTCTTATTGGGTTTTCATGATTTTTTTTTTGTGCCATCTGCAGTGATCCTAATGCTCCAGGAGGACAACCAGCCACGCAGCAACCTGGCCCGGTAAATGATATTCTTCATCAATTGATCGAATGTTGACTAGTCTATAATTTTGAGTTTTACTTAAGTGACTGAAACATACCTTTGGCAGAGAGATAGACCTATGATGAGACGTAAGCCAAGCATGGAGAACAGATTGAGGGATGATCGAGGTGGACGCAGAGAACGTGAGGGACGAGCTTATGGAAATGACAGAATTGATCGGTCAGAGGACCAGCAGAGAGGTGATGGTAACGGTCCAAATCCAGAGGAAGGTGGTTACGATGCATTTGGTGGACAAGGCGGTGTTCATGTTCCTTCCTACTCTGCTGACATGAATGCACCACCAGTGCTGATGCCTGTTCCCGGTGCCGGGTAGGTTTAGCAATGACTACTCACTCTCACATGATCTTAGTATTATGGTAAATCAAAAAGAGTTATAACTCTAGTGATCTGTAATGTTGTCTGAATGATGATGTGGACAGGCCACTAGGACCATTTGTACCAGCACCACCTGAGTTTGCGATGCAGATGTTCAGGGACCCAAGCGGACCCAACCCTCCTTTAGAAGGTGGTGGTGGCAGAGGTGGACCAGCCCCTTTTCTTTTGTCTCCGGCCTTTAGACAGGATCCTAGACGGCTACGCAGGTAAATGTGGTTCACTCTACGCTATGAGTATAATTATCACACATTACTTTCAACCTAGAGTCGGTTACCAACAAGAGAGTAAGTGTCTATAAGAAACTAATTTTATAGAAAAAAATGATGCAGCTACCAAGACCTAGATGCTCCCGAGGAAGAGGTAACCGTTATTGATTATAGGAGCTTGTAGGCAAGGGAGAGCTACAGAGAGATGTCAGGTCTTGGGAAATATAAACTAATGAAACTTTCCCAATAATTATAAATCTTTGTCACCATCAATCTAAACTATTTTCTACATGCCAAATTTGTAGTCAACATTAAACAAATTTGTGTTACGAACATTAGTTATGGAATATTTTTGATTTGGTTGATTTTCAAGGTTTATTTGTTTTTAAAATTTTATTTGGTTTCAAAGTTTTTTTTTATTATATCTCTATACAAAAACTCATTACTAGTGATATAAGATTATTTTTTCTTATCAATATTAAACTATAGCAATTTGAGTGAAAATCCCAGCCATTTTACCATTGAAATAACTACATATATTGTGTGTATTATATGATTTAGCAGATTTTACTTTGCTCTTTTAATTTTAAATTGTAATTATGTGTGGTATATTTTGGTTAGAGGCTCTGTTGATTTATTTTATCAGATTTTTAAGCTTGGTTTTACGTTGTTAAATTATTAGTCTAAGTTGATTTGGATAAATATTGTATGAGAAAAGATGAGTATTTTTTGTATCACAGAAGTATACCTTTGTTAATTCTTATAAATCATATTTTTGCTTGCATGAATAAATTTTATTGTACCGTATTTTGATCTTTTAAGTTATATATACAACTGTGCATAGTAGTCAATTACATATATATATATATATATATATATATGTATGTATATATATATATATATATATGTATGAATATACACGGGGATTAATCTATTTTCAGGAACTTATGGTTACCCTGCTTGGCATAGGGATCCTATTCACAGTTATTATAGTATTGACAATGTTCAAGAGATCAGTAATCAGACTAACAACTACGAGTATTATTCGATATCTAAGCGTTAATTAATTATTATTTATATATATATATATATGATATTGATATGAAATATTTTAGTTGATAAATAGAAATATAAAATTATTGTGATAAATTATCAAAATTAAATATGTAAAAAAATAGATAAATTTGTGGACCTATGTTAATATTATTTTTTAAATTAAAATATTTAGATTGATTTAATTCGATTTCAAATTGAATTTAATCATATAAATCGGATTTTAAGAAATTCGTTTTTGATAAGATGGAGTCAGTTGAAGGGTCTCTGGCTCATGACAAATAACCCCCTTGAGTTCGATCGGCTCCCCAACGTTATTAGACGGCCGGTATGGAATACAGGAGAACTTGGCAGATCTCTTTGATAATGGTTGACATCTCGCTTCGTTTGCTGCAAATCCATCGTCATCTTACGAAACCCATACTTTATATGTTGTGAGCATGATTTTATTTTACGTAATAAAAACATCTCTTGATGATTAGTGAGCATGAAACGCACCGTTGAAAGGCAACAGTGACTCTGATACCATTGATATAGAACCTTGATATGAGCTTAATGAGAGTGACGTAAATGGAAGGAGAAGTGTAGGAGAGCCAGGAAGAGGAAGAAGGTTGACTTGAGGGTGACCTCTGTAATATCTATCAGTCCATCGTTGTAAAATTATTGCTTCTTACAAATAAAAATGAATAAATAAAGTATTGATTGGACTTAAGCATATAAACCCACACATCCACTTAAATGATTAACTGGAGCCCAAGTTATGTCTAAACATAGCTTATCAAGAACATAAAGAAGGAAAACCAAAAAATCAGAAAGCCAAGAACACGTCCTAGTAGTTGAAGACTGACTTATTCTCAAGGCAACTGAATTTTTTTTTCTTTTTCTTTTGTTTTTGGGTTTAGCAGTTGTAAATGCATAAGAGATATTATAAGAGACTGCTTCATGCATGAATGTGGAAAATAAATGAAAAATAACAATTTACCTTTTTTAATATTTTATTTTTTGTATTTTGTTGACAAAGTAGAATATTTAAATTTTATTTACTTAATATGTAATCATGTAAACATAAGAAATTAAAATTATGAAATAAAAATAAAGGGATAGAATGTTGAATTTTAGTATACAAAAAATCATTATAAGGATTAAAGATGAATGTTAAACTATTAGGTGAAGAAAAAATGATGTGAAATGTTAATATTCAAACAAATAGTCTAAGGTTGGGTAATATCAACTAACATTCATGGGCTTTCACTCAACGAAATGTTCAAAAGTCCATCATGTTATTGATTACTTTTTTAATTAAGAACTTGGCATAGGTGGGGATGTTCTTCTTTGACCACACGCTTCCATGAATTGAATGTTGAAACGTGAAAGTAATTAACTTCTTCATGATCCTTTCTTAGTTTCTTTTAGCTCTTTCTTCTCTCTGAAACTGAAGCCTTTGATCAACTTAATTTCACATGGGAGTTTCCCTGATCAATTATAAACCCTGTTTGACTCCTTTCAGAACAGTACTAAACATTACTTTTCATTTTCTCAAGTTAGATATTGCATCCAAATGTTGTTTGTTTTCATAACTAGTATTTGCATCGAAAAGTAACATTTAAGTTGTTTGTTTTTTATTTAATACTCCCTCCGTTTTTTATATTTGACGTTTTAGAATTATACACATAAATTAAGAAACATTTAATTTTTTATTTTTCTAAACAAAAATATCATTAATTGTTTACCAAACAACAATTCAACCAGTAATAAAATAGAAGTTATAATATCATTGGTCATCTAACATTAACTACTAATAAATTTTACATAGAAAATTGAAAACGTCAAATAATTTGGAACAAAATAATTCTTCTAAAACGTCAAATATAAAAAAAACGGAGGGAGTAGCATTTAAATATTAATAGTTAAAAAGATTGAAAAGGGTATGATTTTTATTTTTAATAATAAACCAGTTACAATATTCAAATTAATATATCTAAAATTAATTTTTTGATTTTAGGTGGAAAAACGAGATTTTATAGTTTTCGCAGAAAAACATAATTTTACGTTTTCGCATGAAAAATGCAATTTTCAGTTTTGGTGGAAAAACATGTTTTCATGGATTTGTCGAAAATATTTTTCCGAAAAAACATGATTTTGTGGTTTTGTGAAACATCCAATTTTGTATTTTTCGGCAAGAAAAAATAATTTTGCGTTTTTGATGAGAATTTTCATTTTGCAATTTTAGAAGGAAATCCGAATTAGTGGGTTTAAAAGGAAAATTTGACTTTTTTGTTTTACAGGAAATACAATTTGGCATAATACATGACTTTGATTTTAGTGGAAAATTCGGTTTCAAGATTTTTGTAGAAAATGATTTTTTGTTCAAAAAGATTTTATGATTTTGAGGGAAAGATAATTTTACTATTTTTTTAAAAAATATATATAATGATAATAATTAATATAAACTAGTACACTTTTCGCATATCAAATATCTCAAAATTTTAGATGTTGTGAATTTCGCATTTAGATTGAGATGCAACATCTAGATGACAATGCATTTGTGCACAAACAATATCTCAATATTTACATCATCCAATATCAAAACGAGCGGGGCCTAGTGGTACTTGAGGGAGCTTCGGCCCCGATACAGTCCCGGGTTCGATCTGCGCTGGCCACCGGGGGATTAAAATTTGGGCATCGCCAGCGACAGAAGATCCGCTTCAGCGAGACTAGTCTGGACCCACTTCTGTGGGGATGATACCTCTGTATAATTCAATTAAAAAAAAACGAGCGGGGCCAAAATAAGTCCAAATTGGAAATTTCCTCATTTGCAATCACAAATTCACAATGTATAATTTATAAAAAAAAAACATTAAAACGCAATCAATAACCAAAAAACATTCAGTAAAATCCTATAATCCAAAACAGCCTCTGTACTCTTTGTTCTTTTCTTTTTGTCATTTGCAATAAAATTTTGAAAAATCACCAAAGGTCCACGTCATGGCTGCACTTTCTCGACACAATCCTCGACGGGGCCGTCAATTTATCCACCGTAACATCGCAGTTAACTTTAACGGTTATCGTCCACGTCTTAACCGAACCAAACTTAATCTTCACAGGCGCTTTAATCCTCACCTTAAACGGCATCGTTTTCTTACTCAGCTCATCACGCATCTCCCTCCTCACGCCACTAGTTAACTGAATCCTCGATCCAGTTAACGCCGTCTTAATCACCGTTACATTCTTAGCCGGCTGATAAAACACCGGCAAAGCGCCGTTACAGAGATCGACGTCTTTGTAGAAAACGTCCACCGCGCTTCCTTTCTCGTAATAGATCCCGATTTTTCCGTTACCGTTACGCGACCTAACGGTGACGTCGAATTTGGGTGAAATCGGAGACGGAGACGTTAAGTTGATACCTGAGACAGAGAATCCTTCGACGGAGTATTTGGGAGCTTCGGGACGGAAGACGAGGTAGAGAACGGCTAAGGAGATTCCGGCGAGGACGATGAGGATGAAGATCGCGGCGAGGAAGGAGCAGAAACAGCACCTGCAGCTACTGCGATTGGATTTTTTCTGGGAGAGGAGCTGTAAACGGTGGGCGTTCTCCGGCGGGGGAACGCGGTAGATCTGATCCTTGGGGACTTGGATCACGTAAGTGGCGGGCGGTGGAGCTGGCTTTCTTGGAAACTCGCCGGAGCTGAAGTTGCCGGAGAATTGGCCGCTCTCCGGTGGTGAATCGGCGGGATGGACTCGTTCAGCCATTTGATTGATTCTACAAAAGTAAGTGAGAGAAACAAACGAAGAAGAAGAAGTGAATCAAAGTGAAAACGCAGAGAGTGTTTAATACAGAGAAGCGTTTCTTTGTAAATAATTTACAAAAATATATAAGCTGGCGAGACCGCGTAAAAAAAAAAAAGATCGTACGCGTGCGTTGCTCATGCGAAGGGCCCCACACTGAACTTACTTTTTTTTTAATATTTGTTTTTTCAGATTAGCAATTAAAACAATTAAGGATGAATCAGTCCAAGTATATGGGCCAATAGCTCCATTTCCATATACAAATTATGAAAGAAACAGTTTATTTGTGCTAAGCATCAATGATAAGATCTCAACTGGTCATTTTATTTTAATACTACCTGCGTTTCAAAATAGATGATTTTAAAGAATTGATATTTCAAAATAAATAATCTTTTTATTTTCAATGTAATTTTTAATTTTATTAAAAAATATGTAGCAAATAATATATTTGTAATCTATTCTGTAATTAGAAAATAGTTTTTAATTTAGATTTTAATTATATTTTTAGATTAAAAATTAAGTTTCTTAACAGCCGTGTCATATTCTACAACTTCAAATATTAAAAATAGAGGGAATATTTATTAGGAATATAATATCTTAAACAGATGCAACAAAACAAATAAATTAATAGTTTATAACTATATAGTATAGAAATAAATTAAAATTACGTGCGCGCGAGTAAGATAAGAAGCGCAAGTTAAAGAACCAAGTCTATAACGATGAGCGAGTTTACAAATTTTACAGCTAAGCAAACACGGTTTGTTGTTGTCATCCGCGGAGTCCAAATGATACACAACTGTTTTTGGAGTATCCATTTGTAAATCGAGTTACCATAAATTGACCACAATTACCAAATAAACTTTTGAGGTTTCTTTTTATCCCAGCAAAATACTATTTCTAGGTTTGATTGGAATGAGCTGTATGTTTATATAATTTATTTATATTAATGCTGTTGATTTTTTTTTTGAGATGTATAAATTTTCCGATAGAATTTTGGTTGTAGGAAATTATTTACTTGTAACTTTTTTAAAGCCAAAACATAAACGCTCCAGATATTTTGTTCTTTAAAACCGAAAAATAAAATAAAGAAAAAATGGTGTAGCTTTAAAAAAAATTCTGAAACATGATTGGAAGAGATGTTTGGTTTAGAAAAAAAATATTGGCTAAAACACTTATTAATCATCATCACAATTTATCAATTCATATTTTTTATATACAAAAAGAAAAAAAAATTATATCTATTTAATAGATTTGAATGATAATCTCTTATATAAATATACTACTTATACAAAAACCAATTAATATTTCACAATGTTCAAAAAATTGCTAAACGGTAATTATATAATTTATAGAGAAATATCGATTAGGAAAATGCTTAAACCAATTTTTAAATGACAAATTTGATTTAAAAACAGTATATTAAAATGGTTTCTTTTATATCAAATTTACCAATTAAGCGTCACCTAAATTGATATTTGGAACACTATGTGAACTTTAATAAATATTTATATAAACGAAACTCAAACACATACAAGTATATATATACATTATAAATTAGTTTATATACTCAAAATACATTCTTTTTATCAGTAAGCAAATGACTACAAACTGATCGACAAGATTTAAAAATCAATTGCTTTTTGTGGTTCAATTCGGTTTAGTACACATAAACCAATAAATCCGATAAGAATAAACCGAACAAATGAAAAACTGAAGTTAACAAAATTTAACTAATTAGGTTTCTTTTCCTTTTTAACGAATAAGCCGAGGTATAAAACGAATTTGGCGATTATAAAAGGATTTGGTTCACTTCATAACACACCAATATATCTAAAAACAAACCAAATAAATCGAGTTTCAAACCAAATTGAACTGGAATATAGTTCGGTTCAGTGACATTTTAACAAAACCGAAGAGATCAAAAACCGAAAAAATCGAAAAACGGAATGGCATGCTCTAGTATAAAGGTGCGTGCAGAAAGTTATGTAATGAATCCAAATGACTAATATGCCAACCGGATAAATATTATTTCTTGAAAGGTCAAGATTTCTAATAATTGTATGTGAATACCACATTAGAGGATAAACATTATTTCTTGAAAGGTCAAGATTTCTAATAATTGTATGTGAATACCATATTAGAGTTGTGCAAAATATCAATAAATTTTGATTTGTTTTATTATTCGTTTTGATTTAAACCAAAAAAAAATATGTAATTTTATGAAGCAAATCAAATTAATATGTAATATCCGTGAAAAAACAAATTAAAATACAAATACTTTTAGAAATGAATTCAGTTGTATGCATATATTTAAAGAATTATATATATATATATATATGATGTAAGTTTTACTATATTTTTATCTATAAAATTTATTATTTAGTTACTAAAGTTTGAAAAAGTAAATAAAATTTTATTCTTATAATAAAATTTTATTATTATATATTATTTTGAATTTTTCTTTATTTTATTTTTACATACTAAATTTGATATCCGGTTAAAAATTTTTAAAAAATCAGATATCCAAACATCAAATATATAGGTAGCTATTGATCGAATCAAATCAAAAATTTGATTATTTGTACAAAAAACGGATCAGAATCATAAATACTTACAAAAATCACGATATTTCACTTGTGCCCACTCCTATATAACATTGTCCATTGTGGAGTGCACGTTATCAGTCTACATCACGAATAGTTTTATTGTTTATGGGGTTTCTTTATTTTAGAGTTTGACTAAAATCCTAACTATATCTTTATAATAATAGTAATTACCCATGTACAAACAACTATTTCACATTTTATATTAAGAAGTATAAACATAAAATAAGTAACTTTCAAGGAGTATTTTTTCTTTAATTTAGTTCAACGGCTTAACATTTTAACCTTGAAAATATATTTTAAAAACATTTAGCCTTTAAAGTATCCTTTAAAACATTTCTTTTGTCAACATCCTTTAAAACATTTACCAGTCAAAAATTTAATGTATTTCTTCCCAGAACTAGTTCCTTGCTTTATTTCAGAGATACTAAGTAAATTAAACCTGAATTCAGTAATTTAAATTAAATAACCAGTCAAACGGTAATACTTTTATGAATACCATTTTATCAAAAGTCAATACAGAAATGGCAAGTGGGTACAGAAACGGTCAATTAGCTTTGATTTGAATCACAAAATCAATACAGTGGTTCAACCTAATCGTATGAAACAAATGGCACCAGAAAGACTCTCAACAGAAAACCATAAACCATAGAATGATCTTATACCACAAACATCATTATGATATATTCAAACATCTAAATGAGGAGACATGATAGTGCACAATTTTTATCTGACCATTCTTACTCTCTGATCTTAGAAATACTTTTACCAAAAACTAAAAGATATCACACAACTATGTGTTGTTCTAGATTCCATTTACGGAAAGGATTGCATAAAATCAAGGCCTAAAATAAAAGTTTTTTTTTCAGAATTCATTACATAGATAAAATAAAAAAGTGAATCAAAGAAATAGCAGATACCTTGAAAAGAGAAGATACGTAAAGATTGTATTCCTTTGGCTTTTCACAAGTATATTGAGGTTTCACAGAGAAGAAAAAAATGAAAGGAGACAAGAAATGCCACCCTCGTATGAAATAGAGAGTTCGTGCTTTACCATTTAAAAGTATTGGGAAAGTGCCCAGTTTGTAAACAACATAATTAAAATAAAAGGTTCACACTAAATATTAATTAAAGAGGAACATGGAGTACATGTACCAAAATGTGGTTCTATTCAATACCCCATGGAGTTAGAGGACAAGTGGATCTGGTTACAAGACCAGACCGACCGAACCGGAAATCTCTAATCTGAATTTTGATTCGTTATATTCTAAAGACTATAATATTTTTTATCAGCTCATATCCGGAAAAAATCAATAATCTTAAATTGGCTTGTTTTGACAAAAAAATCGCCTTGTCCGGCCTACCAAATCATAAATATATTAATTTTCATTAGAATAATTGAGCCCCAAAAAATCACATATATATAATATATATAGGTTGAACTGTAACTATAGAAATATATCTATAGAAATATTACTGTAAGATTTAATATGTTGATTTATTTGTATATAATGTAGCTGTAAAAATTAAATGAGAAAGAGTGTAAAAAAGATATCCATACAACAAATAATTTTCTACAACTTAGTAAATAATGGTTTAGAAAAAAGCTCATACAACCATTTCTTTGTGGATGATTGGTTTTACTGTAGCTGTAAGAATATTATTGTAGAATTTAGTCTGTAAAATTTTATGATTTAGTTATATTTAATGTAACTGTAAAAATTAAATGAAAAAAAAAAATCTACAACAAATATTTTTTCTACAGTTTCGTAAATTTTTTTTTTTTAAAAAGAGATTCTTATTTTTTATTTTTGGCTTTAGCTTTTAAAACTAAATAAAACACAATTGATAACTTTTATTACTGTAATATAAACTAAATGTTACAACCCAAACACCATCCCTTTTATTTTTATCTTTAGCTTTACAAACTAAATAAAATATGGTTGGCCATTTTTATGGTTCTATATGAAATTTAAATCTAAATACACTTGATACAGTCTAACTAATGACCTCCACCATTTTTCTTTCTTCGATTATGTTATTTGATTTTTTAGTTATTATTTCATTGACCCGCAACAAGTTATGATTTCACTATTTCTACATGAGATCCTCGATATATTAGGACCAAAGCCTAAGAAAGATTGGGTCCTCAAATTTTTAAATAAAGTAGAGGCCATCAACAATTTAAATGTTCTTCTTAACATCAAAAACAACATATTATTTAAATTTGAAATGTTCTAGATATAAAATTTGAGATAGTCTGAAAAACCAACATGACTGAAACGTTCGAAATTGTGGTAAGCATAAATTAGATGGTCAAAACAGACTTAGCAACTTAACAACAAATAATATAATTTGCTGACTCAAGAGATAGCGGCTGATTTTGCAAACATTAAACTGAGTTTGAAACTTAATTGTTGTTGTTTTACTCTTTTTGTTCCTTTCCCCTTTAATATAAGGTAAAACGATAATTTCTGCATTGCCTTCTTCCTTCTTAATCTATGATTTGGAGGCTCAAAAAATAGATGCCATCTCTTATTTTCTCAAATCGGTCATTATTTTCATCACTTTTTGTTCATTTTGGCTAACATTTTATAGATCTACAATGTAAATTTGTAACACGATATTTAGGTCAGGAAAAGGTTGCTCATCAATGATTTGAGTCGTATGGTATTGAACCTGACTTCATTGTAGCCGAAGAGATACTTATGAACCTTAGCGTCTTCTCGTTCTTTCTCGAGTTCTGCAGCAGGAGCACACGTGCATGATATGTAAGGTTTAAAATTATGGATTTCTTCCCAAAGTTTGGAAAGACGTATGTAGTATTCAAGAACGGACTGCCCATTCTGTTTGCAATTAGTGATTTCATCTTCCAAAAGATATTTACGGATTCCGTTCTTGACTCAAAAGCGTTGTTTGAGGAATTCTCAAAGATTTGAAGCATCACAATATGAGTAACGGTTGAACGAACTTGAGGGTCAATAGACATTCATATCAAGCCGAATATCATAGAGTTTGCAGAGATCCATCGTGAGAGATTGAGATTGGTAGACGGTTTGGGTATAGTTCCATCAATGAACCCGATCTTTTGTTTAGCTTGGAAAGAATTTCGAAGCTCTGTAGCTCACTCAGAGTAATTATCTCCTCGGGGAGGTACTAGCATGATTAAAACGCCAGGGTTATTAGAGGGATGAAGAGTATAATGAGATTCCATTATGGAACTCTCCACAGTAGAAGAAGTAGAAGCAGACTTGGTTGACATGATGAACTATCAAACATATCATCTTTGTAGTAGTAAGCATAAAAAAATGTATAAAAAAACGATTTTAGATTCTGATACCATAAAATAACATGGAAACTTGTGACTGTTGATTGTATTCATGTATTTAACTATCTATATGTACAAAGAGTATCAAGTCCTAACCCAAGAGGGTTTATGGATATAGAAAAATACATCATAATAATTATCATTATCTCTAATGTATATCCTTATATCTATATTTCTACTTAGGTTTCAATTTTTTTTAGTTTTATTGCATTAAACGAATTGGGTTAATGTGCATCGTTTCACTATTATGCAGGTAACGCAATAAATACTCAATGTCCCTCATTGATCCCCTGTTATACTCCATCTCGCCATGGCTATGCTCTGATCACCATTTATACAGTTAATTAATCGGTTAGACGCCTAGATTTTTTTAACACGGAGAACAACCAATAAAACATACATCCCTTTGAAAAGATCTAACAATGTTAGCTAAAAGTCTATTGTCGCATTATCAGCTCGAGGTGAGGTTTTGGAAACATGTCTTCAGTGATGCCACCTCATTAAACTTTGTTAATTTTTTTTTGTCATGGTCCAGAATTGTGAATCGTCCTATCATATCTTGACAATCAGTTCAAAAATGCTGGCATGTTGAGTGGAGCATACATTTCATTATCCATATAGAGGTTCACTTCAAAGAGTGTATCTCAACAACCATGATAAATCTACTTCAGTCACTTTACTTTGATGTCAGACAATTACCATAGACACTTTTAATATCATCCTTCAGGTAGAAATGTAACTTTTGGATTTAGATAAAGATATAAAATTTTATTCGTTACAAAATAGTTCAGCCTCATGTTTGACTATATATGAATATGATTAAGTTTATATCAATTAATTATTTGTTACAAAAGAAGTTTACATCAAAGCTTATATATTTAGTGTGGTTTAAATTAGAACTTGGAAACTAATGAACTGTTACTAAGAGAAGGTTCGGTGAAACGGCCAGAGATGAGACCAGTTGCAATGTGACGGTATGCCGCCTCGGTTAGGTGGATTCCATCCCAATTTGCATACGTTGATGGGTTTTCACAAGTCGTTGAACCGTTTCCGCCACACTTTACGTTTGGTTTTGCGTTGTATCTTCCCTCTTTTCCTCCACAACATGCCTTTAGGACACTTCCACTAAAACCTATTACACAAAGTAAAAGAAAAACAAATGGAACGTATATCAAATTTTATTTTATCACTATTTATTACTTTAGTATATACACCACTTGATTGACAATTTTTTGTCAACTCACTAAACGTCAACTTTAATTTATTATAGAAAATATTTATGGAAATAGGAATACCGTATTTGGAAGGTGAGTTAAAGAATTGCATTGCTGAACCGTAATAATCAGCATAGATAATCTTAGCATGAGTGTATTTTTGCCTTAAAGTCACAAGCCCTTCCTGGAGCTTAGCATTGTGAAGCTTGGCAATATTGTTCAACGGCTTAAGACAGTTGTTCCTTTGGTCATAGAGCCATCCATTATTATCACTGAACCGCTCTAATAGAGCCGCCGAACAACCAATAGGAAGGTTACCTGGAACCACCAGTGTCACCGCACCTTCCTCTATCAAGGCCTAGGATTAAACAAAACCGAGTTAACAAACGAATGTTATTAACGTTTAAAAAGACAATACACTTAGTGTAAATGTTTCCTACTTACGCTTGTGACGTTGATGATCTTGTTAATGACGGATGGTACCAAATCAATAGCGTGTTTATAACTCTTAAATGCTAATAGTGGATAATTATAATCGTTTCCACCAATTTCTCCCACGAAAAATAGAGATTTCTTAAAATATTGGTCACAATCTGCCAAAACACAAAAACACCATCAAATTTTTTTTTTAATCAAGGTATATAATCAAATGATTGTGTTTTTTTTTGGCTAAATGTTTGTTCAGACTTTTACCTGGCTTTGTTTTACAAAGAGAAGGTTTCAATTTTTTGAACCAGTCAAGTTGAACATCGAGTGTCTTATTCGTCAAAAATGTTACTGAAAGACCTCTTACTTTCAAAAAGTTTAAGTCATTCGCCGTTGCTCCGGCCACTGCAAAATTTGCACCTTTCTTAAAATCCACCGAATGGTTTGTTCGCACACTTTGGAGATATGGTATAACATACGGTAATCCGTTTGCCTCAGCTGCACGTTGTCACATATAAAAAAAAACGTAAGTTTTATAGAGATCCCATTTTATGCATGTAAGTTTCATTTGTTAAATAATTATATTCAGTATAGGACTAATGATTTTTGAATTGATTGTACTATCTAATATTTAAAATTTTTGTTTTAGTATTTTAATATTTAACTTGCTAATGCCAATTTAAAAAGTTTTCATATAAGCATAATGGCTATGAATTTACAAACATAATCGTCAAATCGGATATGAACGAAACGATTTTTTCAAACCGATTTTATAAAAAAAAAAATCGGTGTAACCGTTCAAAAAACCGGTCTAGTCACACACCTAAACAATAATCTTCTATAAGACGCCTAGCCACCTTCTAGCGATTTTTATAATATTGATAAATACTATCTCTATATATAATATATATATATATACATAAATTTGCTTCTTACCATTTTAATTTGACTTGGATCTTTCACTCTAATATCGATCTTAATGTTTGTTTTGTTTAGTAGGATTATTTTTCTCCAGATTTTGTTTATTATAGTAAAAATGCAAAACAGACTGAAATGAATATAACAAATATTTTTCCTATGCATATTCATACTTTTTAGAGAGTGGGAGATGAGAAATTAACCAATGAAATCAATGATGAGACGTCCGTTAGAGCAACGACCGGTCGAACGGTTAAAGAAAGTTTGACCGTATGGTGGTCTTCCGATGGACGGAGAGTTCACATCGCCGGAGATAAGAAAATTCCCGGTGTCGCTTAAAGAATCGCCAAAATTAAATATGGACTCGTAGTTAAGCGTTTGTTTTATTGGTAGTGACCATGCGGTGATTAAAAATGAGAATGCAACAATGACCAGCATGTTGATTTTCATTTTATGGTCTTTTTTTGTTTATTTAGTTTGATGTTTTAATAATTTATGCATGGATGATTATGCGAAGTAAGTTTTTATACTGAAACTTATGAGATGAGATCATTAATATTTCGATAACTGTAGTTACTAACGTTACCAGTATGTGACATTTTTGTTCGGTAACGTTGTTATTTTTGTTGTTGTTTAATCTCTATGTTTCATTTTAGTTGTTGTTATGTATTTTCAATGCATCTATATTATTAAAATTGTAGTAACTTTTGGTATTGTTTGAAAACATGGATAACAATATAAATGAGAATTGTTTGGATCAAGGTTCTAAAAATCGGTCTAGGCGGCGCCTAGGCCCCCGTCTAGGCGGCAACTCGGTCCTCTCCGAAACGATTTTCTTAAAATCCTATTTATACTGATTTATACGATTCTAGTCGATTAAAATTATTCAGAGTCAGTTAAAATCGATCTAAATTAGTCTAAATATGTTAATTTAGGCAATAATGTTAGTATATGTTTACAAATTTATCTAATTTCTTTTATTTTGCATTTGATAATTTATCACAATAATTTTATATTTCTATTTAAAAACTAAAATATTTTATATAAATGTCATATATATATAAAATAAATCAATAATTCGTTAATGCCTAGGCGAGGCCTAGGCCCCGAATAATCCTCCTAGTCGCTAGTCCTATATAAAGCGCCTAGTTACCGCCTAACGATTTCTTGAACATTGGTTTGGATACATAGATAGCAGTATAAAAAACTTCATTTTATTTACAAATTTAGACTTTACATTTACAATAAATTAAGTAGTTCATTTTTGTATTTCTTTTTATTTACAGATTTTGCCACTGCATTTAAAATAAATTTAAATTAAATAATTACAATTCCTAAGCTTATCTAACCAAATCGATATTTATATATTGACCATTAAAAAGTTTTAGTATGTTGTTTCATTTCAGAATAAATTAACAAAAACAACAAGTTAATATATGAATAATACAATTACATCAAATTGCATCAAGTTATATATTTTTAATATAATATTATGTACAAATAAAAAATATTATCAACAACTATATTATAATAGCTTATATTCTACTCTATATGTAAATTACAAAACATAAAAAATATACATGAAATTTTTTATAAAACCAACAATTTATAAATTTATGTTGAACACAAGTTAAACCAAACATCCGCGCAGGAACGCGGGTCAAGTTCTAGTATGTTTTAAAGTTTTTCATTTTTATTCATACTTTTTAGCTGATTAACTAATAAAATCAAATAAAACAATGTATTTAGTTAGAGGTATATTAGAAAAAAAATTATTTTTTAAAAATGTGTAAAGAAATCAAATTTGTCGATAATAAGCTTAATCAAACATATTTTGGACCTTGAGTTTTGCAGTGAAAAAAAACAAATAAAATAAAAACATTAAACATAATCCGATCCTAAGAAAATTATGAGACAGAAAACATATATATATCCTCGTGATATCGTGCTCATCGTCTGCATCTCTCTCCTTCATCTCTGCTGCCTCGCTTTCGCTATGGGTCTTACATATGCTTTTATTCCAATGGCAATACTCACTCTAATAAACTTCCATTGGTGTTTTTGTTATTGCCAGTGGAATAACTACATCCCTTATGGATATTCCCTTTTGATAACCCCATGAAAGCTACTCCCAACTCCATCCCTTCTTTCAAGTTCCATCTCCCTCTCATGTTGCTTCAAAGCTCATGTTCTGCTGAATAGCGTATTAACAGTGGTTGTCTATGCATGTATATAGGAAGCAATAGAATTCAGGATGTAATGAATGTATATTATAACCGTGCTGCTTCTTTTTACTGCAGTAAGTGTGCAGAGAGCGATGCAGCGGAAACGAAACACTCAAGATCAAATTAACCACAAGAAAACAAAAACATTTAGTAAGAGAACTGTGTGTACCTCTGCTTAAGCCATCTAGAGCTTTTTCTAAAAAAAAAAATTGACTTTGCCTTCAACACTATACATATTGCAATGAAAGTCCATAAAATACACATGCCCATCAAATAGCCATGAAGGTTGACCAATATTAAGCCAAAAAGTTGGAGCGTTGGCCCATCTAATTAAATTCAGAGACTGATTAAATCTAGTCCAATATATGTTTTAAAAACATGTCCATTAACTAACATAATTGTGTATTTTAAATTGGTTTTGGTCGGTCTCTGGATGCCCCAATACGTCCACAATACAAAGTATAATGGATGTAGTTTTCAAATTTAGAGTATAATTGAACAAATTTTGGAACATAACGTATGCTAACTACAAAAATCATAAATATTTATTTTCACATTTTAAAGTATTTTTCTATTTAATTATTTTAAATTATAAATTTAGTGTATCAAATTCAAATAATAACAATTAATAATTAAATAAATTATGTAGAATACAAACAGTTAAATTCAAATAATATTAAATAAGTGATATGAAAACACTGTCATAATGTTGTCTACATAAAATCAAACTATAAACGACATATTAAAATGTTTATTAGTAAATTAAATTTAGACACATAAAATGAAAATAGTTGTCCGGATGACCATAAATTTATCGAATGACAGATAAACTACATGGTATATCATTTTGATTTTCCGAATATCCATCGGTGACGCGATCAATACTATTTAGAAACACTTAAAAAACATTAACAATCTTAAGTTTTGAAGATAAAGAAATGAAGAAAAACATCTACGGGGAAGGTGGCTCAAAGTCTAGTACAAATAATATGAAATCATGTAAGGTCGGTGACTAGTGGGCGAAAGCATTTAGTGCATCGACTTTAATTTTTGTTTGCCCCAACAATAATAAAACTTTACTGCTTTCATCAATAATATGCCTTTCTTTAGTATAAATTGAAAATTTCTTTTGGAAACTAAACTTTAAAAAGAGTGAAAGTTCAAAGAGGAAGAAAAAAAAACTCAAAAGATGAGGCCTAAGATCGTTCTTTTTGGTGATTCCATCACTGAAGAATCGTTTGGCGACGGTGGCTGGGGAGCTTCTCTCGCCGATCTTCTCCGCCGCAAGGTATATAAATATATATTTTATCTTTATATATACACATATTTACATGTATTACTCTATTACGTTAAACAAACTATATACATCTTGAAACATCTAATTCACTGTGGGGAAATGAATATTCACAAAGTTCAGTTCAAACCAATTAAAATTAACATCTTATTTTATAGATGTATTTGTTTCGAACTGGTTTAATAGATTGTTTTTCGACCAGGTTTTCATAGATTGTTATTGGTTCTCATTATGAAAAAAAACATAATTTTCAGGAAATTAAGCATCATATTTCACTAGTAAAAATGTATTATTTATTTTTTAGGTTCATAGATAACATAGTCCTATTGTTGTGAATTATTTAATATGGCTTTTGAGTAATATGAAATCACTACTACGTCTTAACAAATTTTCCCTATTGAGCATAATCTTAACTAATTTTAACAAAAATAGGCAGATATGGTGTTACGAGGATACAGTGGATATAACACGAGATGGGCGTTAAAAGTGATGGAGAGAGTTTTTCCGGCAGCGGCAGGAGACGGCGGAGAATATCCAGTGGCAGTGACTGTATTTTTTGGAGCCAACGATGCGTGTCTGCCGGAGAGATGCTCGGGGTTTCAGCATGTGCCACTTCTCGAGTTCAAACAGAATCTTCGCTCAATTGTTTCGTTTCTCAAGGTGACTTTTTAACAACATATATATTTAATTCTATTTTTATTGTATAGCAGTATCTTAGGCATTTGTTTTAAATATATATATTGTGAAAGAAATTAACATTGTCTGAAATCTTACACATTTTTACAGTTTTCCATAAATGTTTTTGCAGTTTGCAGATATAAAATGTTTAAAGAAAAAAAAACTTGCAAACGTAAATACCAAACACAGAAAGAACAAAAATTCATATGTTTGTTTCTCTTAACTGAAGAATCTTGCTTTAGATGCTAATTGCTGTTGGGTTCATATAAAAAACAATTATACGGAATGCAGTAGTGAATGAATTATCATATATGATAAATAATAAGGATAATTGTTTTTTACTTATTGGTAAGTATGTATTTTTTATTTATAAAATTTAGTGTGTATCTTTATCCATGTGTATATTTAATTACCTTTTGGAAAGAAAGTGTATATCTAATTTAATATTTGATTACCATCTTAACAATCTTCAAATTGTAGTTCTAGAATGTAATCATTTGTGGTCAAAAAGATTACATGGATTTATTTAGTTGTTTTTGCTAAGTGGTGAATGGTGATCTTGATAACACTTTAGATTGAACAGAAATGAAATTACGTATATAGTGGCTAACCTTTCAAATTATTAAACTAAAGATCAATGTGATGTTAAAGCACCCCAAATAGTTGGAGGTTTTAACTCTGGGCTCTCAATATATATATATATATATATATATATATATATATATATATATATATATATATATATATATATATATATATATATATATATATATATTTATGTTATTTAGTTGTAAAAATTTTAATTTTACGAGAAACTCAATTTAAATTATATGTTTTAAGATATTTTAGCTTAGGTTTTTCATAAATTTTAAA
>CAJHQQ010002006.1:0-75509 GCA_905132885.1 Moricandia moricandioides
AGATTCTTACATCGTGATTCATTCTGGTTTTATTTGTATCAAGAAGTAATTGCCAAATCTCCAAACAGGGTAAACTGGAGTCACTTGGTTAAAAGTGGGATAACTTCTTCATCATAACTCCTATGATCTTGATTCAACTTCAGGGTGATTCTACACTGATTTATGAGTCCAAATCAAGCTTCTTACATCGTGATTAATTCTGGTTTTATTAGTATCAAGAAGAAATTGCCAACTCTCCAAACATGGTAAACTGGAATAACTTCGGTTAAAAGTGGGATAACTTCTTCATCATAACTCCAATGATATTGATTTAACTTCAGGGTGATTATCCACTGATTTATGATTCCAAATAAAGCTTCTTACATCTTGATTCATTCTTGTTTTATTTGTATCAAGAAGAAATTGCCAAATCTCCAAACAGGGTAAACTGGAATCACTTCGGTTAAAAGTGGGATAACTTCTTCATCATAACTCCTACGATCTTGATTCAACTTCAGGGTGATTCAAAACTTATTTATGAGTCCAAATCAAGATTCTTACATCGTGATTCATTCTGGTTTTATTTGTATCAAGAAGTAATTGCCAAATCTCCAAACAGGGTAAACTGGAGTCACTTGGTTAAAAGTGGGATAACTTCTTCTTCCTAACTCCTATGATCTTGATTCAACTTTAGGGTGATTCTACACTGATTTATGAGTCCAAATCAAGATTCTTACATCTTGATTCATTCTGGTTTGATTAGAATCAAGAAGAAATTGCCAAATCTCCAAACAGGGCAAACTGGAATCACTTCGGTTAAAAGTGGGATAACTTCTTCATCATAACTCCAATGATATTGATTTAACTTCAGGGTGATTATCCACTGATTTATGATTCCAAATAAATATTCTTACATCTTGATTCATTCTGGTTTTATTTGTATCAAGAAGAAATTGCCAAATCTCCAAACAGGGTAAACTGGAGTCACTTCGGTTAAAAGTGGGATAACTTCTTCATCATAACTCCTACGATCTTGATTCAACTTCAGGGTGATTCTAAACTGATTTATGAGTCCAAATCAAGATTCTTACATCATGATTCATTCTGGTTTTATTTGTATCAAGAAGAAATTGCCAAATCTCCAAACAGGGTAAACTGGAGTCACTTCGGTTAAAAGTGGGATAACATCTTCATCATAACTCCTATGATCTTGATTCAACTTCAGGGTGATTCTACACTGATTTATGAGTCCAAATCAATATTCTTACATCTTGATTAATTCTGGTTTGATTAGAATCAAGAAGAAATTGCCAAATCTCCAAACAGGGTAAACTGGAATCACTTCGGTTAAAAGTGGAATAACATCTTCATCATAACTCCTATGATATTGATTCAAATTCAGGGTGATTATCCACTGATTTTTGAGTCTAAATAAATCTTCTTACATCTTGATTCATTCTGGTTTGATTAGAATCAAGAAGAAATTGCCAAATCTCCAAACAGGGTAAACTGGAATCACTTCGGTTAAAAGTGGAATAACATCTTCATCATAACTCCTATGATATTGATTCAACTTCAGGATGATTATACACTGATTTATGAGTCCAAATCAAGATTCTTACATCTTGATTCATTCTGGTTTGATTAGAATCAAGAAGAAATTGCTAAATCTCCAAACAGGGTAAACTGGAATCACTTCGGTTAAAAGTGGGATAACTTCTTCATCATAACTCCTATGATATTGATTCAACTTCAGGATGATTCTACACTGATTTATGAGTCCAAATCAAGATTCCTACATCTTGATTGATTCTGGTTTGATTAGAATCAAGAAGAAATTGCCAAATCTCCAAACAGGGTAAACTGGAATCACTTCGGTTAAAAGTGGGATAACTTCTTCATCATAACTCCTATGATATTGATTCAACTTCAGGATGATTCTACACTGATTTATGAGTCCAAATCAAGATTCTTACATCTTGATTTATTCTGGTTTGATTAGAATCAAGAAGAAATTGCCAAATCTCCAAACAGGACAAACTGCAATCACTTCGGTTAAAAGTGGGATAACTTCTTCATCATAACTCCTATGATATTGATTCAACATAAGGATGATTCTACACTGATTTATGAGTCCAAATCAAGATTCTTACATCTTGATTCATTCTGGTTTGATTAGAATCAAGAAGAAATTGCCAAATCTCCAAACAGGACAAACTCGAATCACTTCGGTTAAAAGTGGGATAACTTCTTCATCATAACTCCTATGATATTGATTCAACTTCAGGATGATTCTACACTGATTTATGAGTCCAAATCAAGATTCTTACATCTTGATTCATTCTGGTTTGATTAGAATCAAGAAGAAATTGCCAAATCTCCAAACAGGACAAACTGGAATCACTTCGGTTAAAAGTGGGATAACTTCTTCATCATAACTCCTATGATATTGATTCAACTTCAGGATGATTCTACACTGATTTATGAGTCCAAATCAAGATTCTTACATCTTGATTCATTCTGGTTTAATTAGAATCAAGAAGAAATTGCCAAATCTCCAAACAGGACAAACTGGAATCACTTCGGTTAAAAGTGGGATAACTTCTTCATCATAACTCCTACGATCTTGATTCAACTTCAGGGTGATTCTAAACTGATTTATGAGTCCAAATCAAGATTCTTACATCGTGATTCATTCTGGTTTTATTTTTATCAAGAAGAAATTGCCAAATCTCCAAACAGGGTAAACTGGAGTCACTTCGGTTAAAAGTGGGATAACTTCTTCATCATAACTCCTATGATCTTGATTCAACTTCAGGGTGATTCTACACTGATTTATGAGTCCATATCAAGCTTCTTACATCGTGATTAATTCTGGTTTTATTAGTATCAAGAATAAATTGTCAACTCTCCAAACAGGGTAAACTGGAATCACTTCGGTTAAAAGTGGGATAACTTCTTTATCATAACTCCAATGATATTGATTTAACTTCAGGGTGATTATCCACTGATTTATGATTCCAAATAAAGCTTCTTACATCTTGATTCATTCTGGTTTGATTAGAATCAAGAAAAAATTGCCAAATCTCCAAACAGGGTAAACTGGAGTCACTTCGGTTAAAAGTGGGATAACTTCTTCATCATAACTACTATGATCTTAATTCAACTTCAGGACGATTCTACACTGAATTATGAGTCCAAATCAAGATTCTTACATCTTGATTTATTCTGTTTTGATTAGAATCAAGAAGAAATTGCGAAATCTCCAAACAGGGTAAACTGGAGTCACTTCGGTTAAAAGTGGGATAACTTCTTCATCATAACTCCTATGATCTTGATTCAACTTCAGGGTGATTCTAAACTGATTTATGAGTCCAAATCAAGCTTCTTACATCATGATTCATTCTGGTTTTATTAGTATCAAGAAGAAATTGCCAACTCTCCAAACAGGGCAAACTGGAATCACTTCGGTTAAAAGTGGGATAACTTCTTCATCATAACTCCAATGATATTGATTTAACTTCAGGGTGATTATCCACTGATTTATGATTCCAAATAAAGCTTCTTACATCTTGATTCATTCTGGTTTTATTTGTATCAAGAAGAAATTGCCAAATCTCCAAACATGGTAAACTTGAGTCACTTCGGTTAAAAGTGGGATAACTTCTTCATCTTAACTCCTATGATCTTGATTCAATTTCAGGATGATTCTACACTGATTTATGAGTCCAAATCAAGATTCTTACATCTTGATTCGTTCTGGTTTGATTATAATCAAGAAGAAATTGTCAAATCTCCAAACAGGGTAAACTGGAATCACTTCGGTTAAAAGTGGGATAACTTCTTCATCATAACTCCTATCATCTTGATTCAACTTCAGGGTGATTCTAAACTAATTTATGAGTCCAAATCAAGATTCTTACATCGTGATTCATTCTGGTTTTATTTGTATCAAGAAGAAATTGCCAAATCTCCAAACAGGGTAAACTAGAATCACTTCGGTTAAAAGTGGGATAACTTCTTCATCATAACTCCAATGATATTGATTCAACTCCAGGGTGATTCTACACTGATTAATGAGTCCAAATTAAGCTTCTTACATCGTGATTCATTCTGGTTTTATTAGTATCAAGAATAAATTGTCAAATCTCCAAACAGGTAAATTGGAGTCACTTCGGTAAAAAGTGGGATAACATCTTCATCATAACTCCTATGATCTTGATTCAACTTCAGGGTGATTCTACACTTATTTATGAGTCCAGATCAAGATTCTTACATCTTGATTCATTTTGGTTTTATTAGTATCAAGAAGAAATTTCCAACTCTCCAAACAGGCCAAACTGGAATCACTTCGGTTAAAAGTGGGATAACTTCTTCATCATAACTCCAATGATATTGATTCAACTTCAGGGTGATTATCCACTAATTTATGATTCCAAAGAAAGCTTCTTACATCTTGATTCATTCTGGTTTGATTAGAATCAAGAAGAAATTGCCAAATCTCCAAACAGGGTAAACTGGAGTCATTTCGGTTAAAAGTGGAATAACATCTTCATCATAACTCCAATGATATTGATTCAAATTCAGGGTGATTATCCACTGATTTATGAGTCCAAATAAAGCTTCTCACATCTTGATTCATTCTGGTTTGATTAGAATCAAGAAGAAATTGCCAAATCTCCAAACATGGTAAACTGGAGTCACTTCGGTTAAAAGTGGGATAACTTCTTCATCATAACTCCAATGATATTGATTTAACTTCAGGGTGATTATCCACTGATTTATGATACCAAATAAAGCTTCTTACATCTTGATTCATTCTGGTTTTATTTGTATCAAGAAGAAATTGCCAAATCTCCAAACAGGGTAAACTTGAGTCACTTCGGTTAAAAGTGGGATAACTTCTTCATCTTAACTCCTATGATCTTGATTTAATTTCAGGATGATTCTACACTGATTTATGAGTCCAAATCAAGATTCTTACATCTTGATTCGTTCTGGTTTGATTATAATCAAGAAGAAATTGCCAAATCTCCAAACAGGGTAAACTGGAATCACTTCGGTTAAAAGTGGGATAACTTCTTCATCATAACTCCTATCATCTTGATTCAACTTCAGGGTGATTCTAAACTGATTTATGAGTCCAAATCAAGATTCTTACATCGTGATTCATTCTGGTTTTATTTGTATCAAGAAGAAATTGCCAAATCTCCAAACAGGGTAAACTAGAATCACTTCGGTTAAAAGTGGGATAACTTCTTCATTATAACTCCAATGATATTGATTCAACTCCAGGGTGATTCTACACTGATTAATGAGTCCAAATTAAGCTTCTTACATCGTGATTCATTCTGGTTTTATTAGTATCAAGAATAAATTGCCAAATCTCCAAACATGGTAAACTGGAGTCACTTCGGTAAAAAGTGGGATAACACCTTCATCATAACTCCTATGATCTTGATTCAACTTCAGGGTGATTCTACACTGATTTATGAGTCCAGATCAAGATTCTTACATCTTGATTCATTATGATTTTATTAGTATCAAGAAGAAATTTCCAACTCTCCAAACAGGCCAAACTGGAATCACTTCGGTTAAAAGGGGGGTAACTTCTTCATCATAACTCCAATGATATTGATTCAACTTCAGGGTGATTATCCACTAATTTATGAGTCCAAATAAAGCTTCTTACATCTTGATTCATTCTGGTTTGATTAGAATCAAGAAGAAATTGCCAAATCTCCAAACAGGGTAAACTGGAGTCACTTCGGTTAAAAGTGGAATAACATCTTCATCATAACTCCAATGATATTGATTCAAATTCAGGGTGATTATTCACTGATTTATGAGTCCAAATAAAGCTTCTCACATCTTGATTCATTCTGGTTTAATTAGAATCAAGAAGAAATTGTCAAATCTCCAAACATGGTAAACTGGAGTCACTTCGGTTAAAAGTGGGATAACTTCTTCATCATAACTCCTATGATCTTGATTCAACTTCAGGATGAGTCTACACTGATTTATGAGTCCAAATCAAGATTCTTACATCGTGATTCATTCTGGTTTTATTAGTATCAAGAAGAAATTGCCAACTCTCCAAACAGGGCAAATTGGAATCACTTCGGTTAAATGTGGGATAACTTCTTCATCATAACTCCAATGATATTGATTTAACTTCAGGGTGATTATCCACTGATTTATGATTCCAAATAAAGCTTCTTACATCTTGATTCATTCTGGTTTTATTTGTATCAAGAAGAAATTGCCAAATCTCCAAACAGGGTAAACTGGAGTCACTTCTGTTAAAAGTGGGATAACTTCTTCATCATAACTCCTATGATCTTGATTCAACTTCAGGATGATTCTACACTGATTTATCAGTCTAAATCAATCTTCTTACATCGGGATTCATTCTGGTTTTATTAGTATCAAGAAGAAATTGCCAACTCTCCAAACAGGGCAAACTGGAATCACTTCGGTTAAAAGTGGGATAACTTCTTCATCATAACTCCAATGATATTGATTTAACTTCAGGGTGATTATCCACTGATTTATGATTCCAAATAAATCTTCTTACGTCTTGATTCATTCTGGTTTTATTTGTATCAAGAAGAAATTGCCAAATCTCCGAACAGGGTAAACTGGAGTCACTTCGGTAAAAAGTGGGATAACTTCTTCATCATAACTCCTATGATCTTGATTCAACTTCAGGATGATTCTACACTGATTTATGAGTCCAAATCAAGATTCTTACATCTTGATTCATTCTGGTTTGATTAGAATCAAGATGAAATTGCCAAATCTCCAAACAGGGTAAACTGGAATCACTTCGGTTAAAAGTGGGATAACTTCTTCATCATAACTCATACGATCTTGATTCAATTTCAGGGTGATTCTAAACTGATTTATGAGTCCAAATCAAGATTCTTACATCGTGATTCATTCTGGTTTTATTTGTATCAAGAAGAAATTGCCAAATCTCCAAACAGGGTAAACTGGAGTCACTTCGGTTAAAAGTGGGATAACATCTTCATCATAACTCCTATGATCTTGATTCAACTTCAGGGTGATTCTACACTAATTTATGAGTCCAAATCAAGATTCTTACATCTTGATTCATTCTGGTTTGATTAGAATCAAGAAGAAATTGCCAAATCTCCAAACAGGAAAAACTGGAATCACTTCGGTTAAAAGTGGAATAACATCTTCATCATAACTCCTATGATATTGATTCAAATTCAGGGTGATTATCCACTGATTTATGAGTCTAAATAACGCTTCTTACATCTTGATTCATTCTGGTTTGATTAGAATCAAGAAGAAATTGCCAAATCTCCAAACAGGGTAAACTGGAATCACTTCGGTTAAAAGTGGAATAACATCTTCATCATAACTCCTATGATATTGATTCAACTTCAGGATGATTCTAAACTGATTTATGAGTCCAAATCAAGATTTTTACATCTTGATTCATTCTGGTTTGATTAGAATCAAGAAGAAATTGCTAAATCTCCAAACAGGGTAAACTGGAATCACTTCTGTTAAAAGTGGGATAACTTCTTCATCATAACTCCTATGATATTGATTCAACTTCAGGATGATTCTACACTGATTTATGAGTCCAAATCAAGATTCTTACATCTTGATTCATTCTGGTTTGATTAGAATCAAGAAGAAATTGCCAAATCTCCAAACAGGGCAAACTGGAATCACTTCTGTTAAAAGTGGGATAACTTCTTCATCATAACTCCAATGATATTGATTCAAATTCAGGGTGATTATCCACTGATTTATGAGTCCAAATAAAGCTTCTCAAATCTTGATTCTGATGTGATCATGGACCGGATCACTAAGGAGAACAAGGAGAGTCTATAAGAGCCATATGAAGCCACATTGCACCAGCAGCCTGGTGATGATGCTCTAGCCATTTCTGAAGGTCCCATGACTCGTTCCAGAGTCAAGAAGCTTAAAGAGAATGTTGTTGGATTACTCACTTCACATCCACAACAAGAAAGTCTTGGACAAGGTCTGATCCGAGATGTCTTGATCACCATTCAAGCCATCTCTACATCAAGCTGAGTTAGTGTCTAGGCAAGACATGGGGTGCGTGCTCTTTTCCTTGCTTTTGGTTTTGTCCCATGAGGTTTTCCGGAGGAAGGTTTTTAACGAGGCCACAACTTGTCTTCACATCACTTAGGCCCTATCTCGGTCCAAGGCTAAAGAAGTTTACATTTTCATTTCATTTTAAAGCTTATGATAAACTTAAACTATAGTTTCCTTTTCTTGCTTATGTCCGAAACCCTAGAGAGCATGTTCTCTGGTTTCTCCTTATTTAAATGGGTCTCTAAACCCTATTGTACTCATCCATCTTTTAATCAACAAGTTATCTTTTCTCCTTGACGGCTCTCTCTCTAGAAAGTGTGTCGAGTCTGGTGTGTAATATCCAGAGACCTAAGGGTGTCTAATTTGGTGTGTCATATCCGAATTATTCATCTAGGAGTATCAAGAGATCATCCATCCCTCTTGTGTCACCATTCAGTCCACAAACCTTGAAGAACTTGAGTCTCTGATTCGTTCTTGCAAGGATCTATCCATTCCCATCAACCAAAGAGCATCCTAGGGGCGCATCAGATTCATTCTGGTTTAATTAGAATCAAGAAGAAATTGTCAAATCTCCAAACATGGTAAACTGGAGTCACTTTGGTTAAAAGTGGGATAACTTCTTCATGATAACTCCTATGATCTTGATTCAACTTCAGGATGAGTCTACACTGATTTATGAGTCCAAATCAAGATTCTTACATCGTGATTCATTCTGGTTTTATTAGTATCAAGAAGAAATTGCCAATTCTCCAAACAGGGCAAACTGGAATCACTTCGGTTAAAAGTGGGATACTTCTTCATTATAACTCCAATGATATTGATTTAACTTCAGGGTGATTATCCACTAATTTATGATTCCAAATAAAGCTTCTTACATCTTGATTCATTCTGGTTTTATTTTAATCAAGAAGAAATTGCCAAATCTCCAAACAGGGTAAACTGGAGTCACTTCGGTTAAAAGTGGGATAACTTCTTCATCATAACTCCTATGATCTTGATTCAACTTCAGGATGATTCTACACTGATTTATGAGTCTCAATCAAGCTTCTTACATCGTGATTCATTCTGGTTTTATTAGTATCAAGAAGAAATTGCCAACTCTCCAAACAGGGCAAACTGGAATCACTTCGGTTAAAAGTGGGATAACTTCTTCATCACAACTCCAATGATATTGATTTAACTTCAGGGTGATTATCCACTGATTTATGATTCCAAATAAATCTTCTTACATCTTGATTCATTCTGGTTTTATTTGTATCAAGAAGAAATTGCCAAATCTCCGAACAGGGTAAACTGGAGTCACTTCGGTTAAAAGTGGGATAACTTCTTCATCATAACTCCTATGATCTTGATTCAACTTCTGGATGATTCTACACTGATTTATGAGTCCAAATCAAGATTCTTACATCTTGATTCATTCTGGTTTGATTAGAATCAAGAAGAAATTGCCAAATCTCCAAACAGGGTAAACTGGAATCACTTCGGTTAAAAGTGGGATAACTTCTTCATCATAACTCCTACGATCTTGATTCAACTTCAGGGTGATTCTAATCTGATTTATGAGTCCAAATCAAGATTCTTACATCGTGATTCATTATGGTTTTATTTGTATCAAGAAGAAATTGCCAACTCTCCAAACAGGGCAAACTGGAATCACTTCGGTTAAAAGTGGGATAACTTCTTCATCATAACTCCAATGATATTGATTTAACTTCAGGGTGATTATCCACTGATTTATGATTCCAAATAAATCTTCTTACATCTTGATTCATTCTGGTTTTATTTGTATCAAGAAGAAATTGCCAAATCTCCAAACAGGGTAAACTGGAGTCACTTCGGTTAAAAGTGGGATAACTTCTTCATCATAACTCCTATGATCTTGATTCAACTTCTGGATGATTCTACACTGATTTATGAGTCCAAATCAAGATTCTTACATCTTGATTCATTCTGGTTTGATTAGAATCAAGAAGAAATTACCAAATCTCCAAACAGGGTAAACTGGAATCACTTCGGTTAAAAGTGGGAAAACTTCTTCATCATAACTCCTATGATCTAGATTCAACTTTAGGGTGATTCTACACTGATTTATGAGTCCAAATCAAGATTCTTACATCGTGATTCATTCTGGTTTTATTTGTATCAAGAAGAAATTGCCAAATCTCCAAACAGGGTAAACTGGAGTCACTTCGGTTAAAAGTGGGATAACTTCTTCATCATAACTCCTATGATCTTGATTCAACTTTAGGGTGATTCTACACTGATTTATGAGTCCAAAGCAAACTTCTTACATCGTGATTAATTCTGGTTTTATTAGTATCAAGAAGAAATTGCCAACTCTCCAAACAGGGCAAACTGGAATCACTTAGGTTAAAAGTGGGATAACTTCTTCATCATAACTCCAATGATATTGATTTAACTTCAGGGCGATTATCCACTGATTTATGATTCCAAATAAATCTTCTTACATCTTGATTCGTTCTGGTTTTATTTGTATCAAGAAGAAATTGCCAAATCTCCAAACATGGTAAACTGGAATCACTTCGGTTAAAAGTGGGATAACTTCTTCATTATAACTCCTACGATCTTGATTCAACTTCAGGGTGATTCTAAACTGATTTATGAGTCCAAATCAAGATTCTTACATTTTGATTCATTCTGGTTTTATTTGTATCAAGAATAAATTGCCAAATCTCCAAACAGGGTAAACTGGAGTCACTTCGGTTAAAAGTGGGATAACTTCTTCATCATAACTCCTATGATCTTGATTCAACTTCAGGATGATTCTACACTCATTTATGAGTCCAAATCATGATTCTTACATCTTGATTCATTCTGGTTTGATTAGAATCAAGAAGAAATTGCCAAATCTCCAAAAAGGTTAAACTGGAATCTCTTCGGTTAAAAGTGGGATAACTTCTTCATCATAACTCCTACGATCTTGATTCAACTTCAGGGTGATTCTAAACTGATTTATGAGTCCAAATAAAGATTCTTACATCGTGATTCATTCTGGTTTTATTTGTATCAAGAAGAAATTACCAAATCTCCAAACAGGGTAAACTGGAGTCACTTCGGTTAAAAGTGGGATAACATCTTCATCATAACTCCTATGATCTTGATTCAACTTCAGGGTGATTCTACACTGATTGATGAGTCCAAATCAAGATTCTTACCTCTTGATTCATTATGGTTTGATTATAATCAAGAGGAAATTGCCAAATCTCCAAACAGGGTAAACTGGAATCACTTCGGTTAAAAGTGGAATAACATATTCATCATTACTCCTATGAAATTGATTCAAATTCAGGGTGATTATCCACTGAATTATGAGTCTAAATAAAGCTTCTTACATCTTGATTCATTCTGGTTTGATTAGAATCAAGAAGAAATTGCCAAATCTCCAAACAGGGTAAGCTGGAATCACTTCGGTTAAAAGTGGAATAACATCTTCATCACAATTCCTATGATATTGATTCAACTTCAGGATGATTTTACACTGATTTATGAGTCCAAATCAAGATTCTTACGTATTGATTCATTCTGGTTTGATTAGAATCAAGAAGAAATTGCCAAATCTCCAAACAGGGTAAACTGGAAACACTTCGATTAAAAATGGGATAACTTCTTCATCATAACTCGTACGATCTTGATTTAACTTCAGGGTGATTCTAAATTGATTTATGAGTCCAAATCAAGATTCTTACATCGCGATTCATTCTGGTTTTATTTGTATCAAGAAGAAATTGCCAAATCTCCAAAAAGGGTAAACTGGAGTCACTTCGGTTAAAAGTGGGATAACTTCTTCATCATAACTCCTATGATCTTGATTCAACTTCTGGATGATTCTACACTGATTTATGAGTCCAAATCAAACTTCTTACATCGTGATTAATTCTGGTTTTATTAGTATCAAGAAGAAATTGCCAACTCTCCAAACAGGGTAAACTAGAATCACTTCGGTTAAAAGTGGGATAACTTCTTCATCATAACTCCAATGATATTGATTTAACTTCAGGGTGATTATCCACTGATTTATGATTCCAAATAAAGCTTCTTACATCTTGATTCATTCTGGTTTGATTAGAATCAAGAAGAAATTGCCAAATCTCCAAACAGGGTAAACTGGAGTCACTTCGGTTAAAAGTGGGATAACTTCTTCATCATAACTACTATGATCTTAATTCAACTTCAGGACGATTCTACAATGAATTATGAGTCCAAATCAAGATTATTACATCTTGATTCATTCTAGTTTGATTAGAATCAACAAGAAATTACCAAATCTCCAAACAGGGTAAACTGGAATCACTTCGGTTAAAAGTGGGATAACTTCTTCATCATAACTCCTACGATCTTGATTCAACTTCAGGGTGATTCTAAACTGATTTATGAGTCCAAATCAATATTCTTACTTAGTGATTCATTCTAGTTTTATTTGTATCAAGAAGAAATTGCCAAATCACCAAACAGGGTAAACTGGAGTCACTTCGGTTAAAAGTGGAATAACATCTTCATCATAACTCCTATGATCTTGATTCAACTTCAGGATGATTCTACACTGATTTATGAGTCCAAATCAAGATTTTTTCATTTTGATTCATTCTGGTTTGATTAGAATCAAGAAGAAATTGCCAAATCTCCAAACAGGGTAAACGGGAATCCCTTCGGTTAAAAGTGGGATAACTTCTTCATCATAACTCCTACAATCTTGATTAAACTTCAGGGTGATTCTAAACTGATTTATGAGTCCAAATCAAGATTCTTATATCGTGATTCATTCTGGTTTTATTTGTATCAAGAAGAAATTGCCAAATCTCCAAACAGGGTAAACTGGAGTTACTTCGGTTAAAAGTGGGATAACTTCTTCATCATAAGTCCTATGATCTTGATTCAACTTCAGGGTGATTCTACACTGATTTATGAGTCCAAATCAAACTTCTTAAATCGTGATTAATTCTGGTTTTATTATTATCAAGAAAAAATTGCCAACTCTCCAAACAGGGTAAACTGGAATCACTTCGGTTAAAAGTGGGATAACTTCTTCATCATAACTCCAATGATATTGATTTAACTTCAGGGCGATTATCCACTGATTTATGATTCCAAATAAATCTTCTTACATCTTGATTCGTTCTGGTTTTATTTGTATCAAGAAGAAATTGCCAAATCTCCAAACATGGTAAACTGGAGTCACTTCGGTTAAAAGTGGGATAACTTCTTCATCATAACTCCTATGATCTTGATTCAACTTCAGGATGATTCTACACTGATTTATGAGTCCAAATCAAGATTCTTACATCTTGATTCATTCTGTTTTAATTAGAATCAAGAAGAAATTGCCAAATCTCCAAACAAGATAAACTGGAATCACTTCGGTTAAAAGTGGGATAACTTCTTCATCATAACTCCTATGATATTGATTCAACTTCAGGATGATTCTACACTTATTTATGAGTCCAAATCAAGATTCTTACATCTTGATTCATTCTGGTTTGATTAGAATCAAGAAGAAATTGCCAAATCTCCAAACAGGGCAAACTGGAATCACTTCAGTTAAAAGTGGGATAACTTCTTCATCATAACTCCTATGTTATTGATTAAACTTCAGGATGATTCTACACTGATTTATAAGTCCAAATCAAGATTCTTACATCTTGATTCATTCTGGTTTGATTAGAATCAAGAAGAAATTACCAAATCTCCAATCAGGACAAACTGGAATCACTTCAGTTAAAAGTGGGATAACTTCTTCATCATAACTCCAATGATATTGATTTAACTTCAGGGTGATTATCCACTGATTTATGATTCCAAATAAAGCTTCTTACATCTTGATTCATTCTGGTTTGATTAGAATCAAGAAGAAATTGCCAAATCTCCAAACAGGGTAAACTGGAGTCACTTCGGTTAAAAGTGGGATAACTTCTTCATCATAACTTCTACGATCTTGATTCAACTTCAGGGTGATTCTAAACTGATTTATGAGTCCAAATCAAGATTCTTACATCGTGATTCATTCTGGTTTTACTTGTATCAAGAAGAAATTGCCAAATCTCCAAACAGGGTAAACTGGAGTCACTTCGGTTAAAAGTGGGATAACTTCTTCATCATAACTCCTATGATCTTGATTCAACTTCAGGGTGATTCTAAACTGATTTATGATTCCAAATCAAGATTCTTACATCATGATTCATTCTGTTTTTATTTGTATCAAGAAGAAATTGTCAAATCTCCAAACAGGGTAAACTGGAGTCACTTCGGTTAAAAGTGGGATAACATCTTCATCATAACTCCTACGATCTTGATTCAACTTTAGGGTGATTCTACACTGATTTATGAGTCTAAATAAATCTTCTTACATCTTGATTCATTCTGGTTTGATTAGAATCAAGAAGAAATTGCTAAATCTCTAAACAGGGTAAACTGGAATAGCTTCGGTTAAAAGTGGTGATAACTTCTTCATCATAACTCCTATGATATTGATTCAACTTCAGGATGATTCTACACTGATTTATGAGTCCAAATCAAGATTCTTACATCTTGATTCATTCTGGTTTGATTAGAATCAAGAAGAAATTGCCAAATCTCCAAACAGGGTAAACTGGAATCACTTCGGTTAAAAGTGGGATAACTTCTTCATCATAACTCCTATGATATTGATTAAACTTCAGGATGATTCTACACTGATTTATAAGTCCAAATCAAGATTCTTACATCTTAATTCATTCTGGTTTGATTAGAATCAAGAAGAAATTACCAAATCTCCAAACAGGACAAACTGGAATCACTTCGGTTAAAAGTGGGATAACTTCTTCATCATAACTCCAATGATATTGATTTAACTTCAGGGTGATTATCCACTGATTTATGATTCCAAATAAAGCTTCTTACATCTTGATTCATTCTGGTTTTATTTGTATCAAGAAGAAATTGCCAAATCTCCAAACAGGGTAAACTAGAATCACTTCGGTTAAAAGTGGGATAACTTCTTCATCATAACTTCTACGATCTTGATTCAACTTCAGGGTGATTCTAAACTGATTTATGAGTCCAAATCAAGATTCTTACATCGTGATTCAATCTAATTTTATTTGTATCAAGAAGAAATTGCCAAATCTCCAAACAGGGTAAACTGGAGTCACTTCGGTTAAAAGTGGGATAACTTCTTCATAATAACTCCTATGATCTTGATTCAACTTCAGGGTGATTCTACACTGATTTATGAGTCCATATCAAGCTTCTTACATTGTGAATAATTCTGTTTTATTAGTATCAAGAAGAAATTGCCAACTCTCCAAACAGGGTAAACTGGAATCACTTCGGTTAAAAGTGGGATAACTTCTTCATCATAACTCCAATGATATTGATTTAACTTCAGGGTGATTATTCACTGATTTATGATTCCAAATAAAGCTTCTTACATCTTGATTCATTCTGGTTTGATTAGAATCAAGAAGAAATTGCCAAATCTCCAAACAGGGTAAACTGGAGTCACTTCGGTTAAAAGTGGGATAACTTCTTCATCATAAATACTATGATCTTAATTCAACTTCAGGGTGATTCTAAAATGATTTATGAGTCCAAATCAAGATTCTTACATCGTGATTCATTCTGGTTTTACTTGTATCAAGAAGAAATTGCCAAATCTCCAAACAGGGTAAACTGGAGTCACTTCGGTTAAAAGTGGGATAACTTCTTCATCATAACTCCTATGATCATGATTCAACTTTAGGGTGATTCTACACTGATTTATGAGTCCAAAGCAAACTTCTTACATCGTGATTAATTCTGGTTTTATTAGTATCAAGAATAAATTGCCAACTCTCCAAACAGGGCAAACTGGAATCACTTCGGTTAAAAGTGGGATAACTTCTTCATCATAAACTCCAATGATATTGATTTAAACTTCAGGGCGATTATCCACTGATTTATGATTCCAAATAAATCTTCTTACATCTTGATTCATTCTGGTTTTATTTGTATCAAGAAGAAATTGCCAAATCTCCAAACAGGGTAAACTGGAGTCACTTCGGTTAAAAGTGGGATAACTTCTTCATCATAACTCCTATGATCTTGATTCAACTTCAGGATGATTCTACACTGATTTATGAGTCCAAATCAAGATTCTTACATCTTTATTCATTCTGGTTTGATTAGAATCAAGAAGAAATTGCCAAATCTCCAAACAGGGCAAACTGGAATCACATCGGTTAAAAGTGGGATAACTTCTTCATCATAACTCCAATGATATTTATTTAACTTCAGGGTGATTATCCACTGATTTATGATTCCAAATAAATCTTCTTACATCTTGATTCATTCTGGTTTAATTTGTATCAAGAAGAAATTGCCAAATCTCCAAACAGGGTAAACTGGAGTCACTTCGGGTAAAAGTGGGATAACTTCTTCATCATAACTCCTATGATCTTGATTCAACTTCAGGATGATTCTACACTGATTTATGAGTCGAAATCAAGATTCTTTCATCTTGATTCATTTTGGTTTGATTAGAATCAAGAAGAAATTGCCAAATCTCCAAACAGGGTAAACTGGAATCACTTCGGTTAAAAGTGGGATAACTTCTTCATCATAACTCCTACGATCTTGATTCAACTTCAGGGTGATTCTAAACTGATTTATGATTCCAAATCAAGATTCTTACATCATGATTCATTCTGTTTTATTTGTATCAAGAAGAAATTGTCAAATCTCCAAACAGGGTAAACTGGAGTCACTTCGGTTAAAAGTGGGATAACATCTTCATCATAACTCCTATGATCTTGATTCAACTTCAGGGTGATTCTACACTGATTTATGAGTCCAAATCAAGATTCTTACATCTTGATTCATTCTGGTTTGATTAGAATCAAGAGAAAATTGCCAAATCTCCAAACAGGGTAAACTGGAATCACTTCGGTTAAAAGTGGAATAACATCTTCATCATAACTCCTATGATATTGATTCAACTTCAGGATGATTCTACACTGATTTATGAGTCCAAATCAAGATTCTTACATCTTGATTCATTCTGGTTTGATTAGAATCAAGAAGAAATTGCCAAATCTCCAAACAGGGTAAACTGGAATCACTTCAGTTAAAAGTGGAATAACATCTTCATCATAACTCCTATGATATTGATTCAACTTCATGATGATTCTACACTAATTTATGTGTCCAAATCAAGGTTCTTACATCTTGATTCATTCTGGTTTGATTAGAATCAAGAAGAAATTGCTAAATCTCTAAACAGGGTAAACTGGAATCACTTCGGTTAAAAGTGGGATAACTTCTTCATCATAACTCCTATGATATTGATTCAACTTCAGGATGATTCTACACTGATTTATGAGTCCAAATCAAGATTCTTACATCTTGATTCATTCTGGTTTGATTAGAATCAAGAAGAAATTGCCAAATCTCCAAACAGGGTAAACTGGAATCACTTCGGTTAAAAGTGGGATAACTTCTTCATCATAACTCCTATGATATTGATTAAACTTCAGGATGATTCTACACTGATTTATAAGTCCAAATAAAGATTCTTACATCTTGATTCAATCTGGTTTGATTCGAATCAAGAAGAAATTACCAAATCTCCAAACAGGACAAACTGGAATCACTTCGGTTAAAAGTGGGATAACTTCTTCATCATAACTCCAATGATATTGATTTAACTTCAGGGTGATTATCCACTGATTTATGATTCCAAATAAAGCTTCTTACATCTTGATTCATTCTGGTTTTATTTGTATCAAGAAGAAATTGCCAAATCTCCAAACAGGGTAAACTAGAATCACTTCGGTTAAAAGTGGGATAACTTCTTCATCATAACTTCTACGATCTTGATTCAACTTCAGGGTGATTCTAAACTGATTTATGAGTCCAAATCAAGATTCTTACATCGTGATTCAATCTAGTTTTATTTGTATCAAGAAGAAATTGTCAAATCTCCAAACAGGGTAAACTGGAGTCACTTCGGTTAAAAGTGGGATAACTTCTTCATAATAACTCCTATGATCTTGATTCAACTTCAGGGTGATTCTACACTGATTTATGAGTCCATATCAAGCTTCTTACATTGTGATTAATTCTGGTTTTATTAGTATCAAGAAGAAATTGCCAACTCTCCAAACAGGGTAAACTGGAATCACTTCGGTTAAAAGTGGGATAACTTCTTCATCATAACTCCAATGATATTGATTTAACTTCATGGTGATTATCCACTGATTTATGATTCCATATAAAGCTTCTTACATCTTGATTCATTCTGGTTTGATTAGAATCAAGAAGAAATTGCCAAATCTCCAAACAGGGTAAACTGGAGTCACTTCGGTTAAAAGTGGGATAACTTCTTCATCATAACTACTATGATCTTAATTCAACTTCAGGGTGATTCTAAAATGATTTATGAGTCCAAATCAAGATTCTTACATCGTGATTCATTCTGGTTTTACTTGTATCAAGAAGAAATTGCCAAATCTCCAAACAGGGTAAACTGGAGTCACTTCGGTTAAAAGTGGGATAACTTCTTCATCATAACTCCTATGATCTTGATTCAACTTTAGGGTGATTCTACACTGATTTATGAGTCCAAAGCAAACTTCTTACATCGTGATTAATTCTGGTTTTATTAGTATCAAGAATAAATTGCCAACTCTCCAAACATGGCAAACTGGAATCACTTCGGTTAAAAGTGGGATAACTTCTTCATCATAACTCCAATGATATTGATTTAACTTCAGGGCGATTATCCACTGATTTATGATTCCAAATAAATCTTCTTACATCTTGATTCATTCTGGTTTTATTTGTATCAAGAAGAAATTGCCAAATCTCCAAACAGGGTAAACTGGAGTCACTTCGGTTAAAAGTGGGATAACTTCTTCATCATAACTCCTATGATCTTGATTCAACTTCAGGATGATTCTACACTGATTTATGAGTCCAAATCAAGATTCTTACATCTTGATTCATTCTGGTTTGATTAGAATCAAGAAGAAATTGCCAAATCTCCAAACAGGGCAAACTGGAATCACATCGGTTAAAAGTGGGATAACTTCTTCATCATAACTCCAATGATATTTATTTAACTTCAGGGTGATTATCCACTGATTTATGATTCCAAATAAATCTTCTTACATCTTGATTCATTCTGGTTTAATTTGTATCAAGAAGAAATTGCCAAATCTCCAAACAGGGTAAACTGGAGTCACTTCGGTTAAAAGTGGGATAACTTCTTCATCATAACTCCTATGATCTTGATTCAACTTCAGGATGATTCTACACTGATTTATGAGTCGAAATCAAGATTCTTTCGTCTTGATTCATTTTGGTTTGATTAGAATCAAGAAGAAATTGCCAAATCTCCAAACAGGGTAAACTGGAATCACTTCGGTTAAAAGTGGGATAACTTCTTCATCATAACTCCTACGATCTTGATTCAACTTCAGGGTGATTCTAAACTGATTTATGATTCCAAATCAAGATTCTTACATCATGATTCATTCTGTTTTATTTTTATCAAGAAGAAATTGTCAAATCTCCAAACAGGGTAAACTGGAGTCACTTCGGTTAAAAGTGGGATAACATCTTCATCATAACTCCTATGATCTTGATTCAACTTCAGGGTGATTCTACACTGATTTATGAGTCCAAATCAAGATTCTTACATCTTGATTCATTCTGGTTTCATTAGAATCAAGAAAAAATTGCCAAATCTCCAAACAGGGTAAATTGGAATCACTTCGGTTAAAAGTGGAATAACATCTTCATCATAACTCCTATGATACTGATTCAAATTAAGGGTGATTATCCACTGATTTATGAGTCTAAATAAATCTTCTTACATCTTGATTCATTCTGGTTTGATTAGAATCAAGAAGAAATTGCCAAATCTCCAAACAGGGTAAACTGGAGTCACTTCGGTTAAAAGTGGGATAACTTCTTCATCATAACTCCTATGATCATGATTCAACTTTAGGGTGATTCTACACTGATTTATGAGTCCAAAGCAAACTTCTTACATCGTGATTAATTCTGGTTTTATTAGTATCAAGAATAAATTGCCAACTCTCCAAACAGGGCAAACTGGAATCACTTCGGTTAAAAGTGGGATAACTTCTTCATCATAACTCCAATGATATTGATTTAACTTCAGGGCGATTATCCACTGATTTATGATTCCAAATAAATCTTCTTACATCTTGATTCATTCTGGTTTTATTTGTATCAGGAAGAAATTGCCAAATCTCCAAACAGGGTAAACTGGAGTCACTTCGGTTAAAAGTGGGATAACTTCTTCATCATAACTCCTATGATCTTGATTCAACTTCAGGATGATTCTACACTGATTTATGAGTCCAAATCAAGATTCTTACATCTTTATTCATTCTGGTTTGATTAGAATCAAGAAGAAATTGCCAAATCTCCAAACAGGGCAAACTGGAATCACATCGGTTAAAAGTGGGATAACTTCTTCATCATAACTCCAATGATATTTATTTAACTTCAGGGTGATTATCCACTGATTTATGATTCCAAATAAATCTTCTTACATCTTGATTCATTCTGGTTTAATTTGTATCAAGAAGAAATTGCCAAATCTCCAAACAGGGTAAACTGGAGTCACTTCGGTTAAAAGTGGGATAACTTCTTCATCATAACTCCTATGATCTTGATTCAACTTCAGGATGATTCTACACTGATTTATGAGTCGAAATCAAGATTCTTTCATCTTGATTCATTTTGGTTTGATTAGAATCAAGAAGAAATTGCCAAATCTCCAAACAGGATAAACTGGAATCACTTCGGTTAAAAGTGGGATAACTTCTTCATCATAACTCCTACGATCTTGATTCAACTTCAGGGTGATTCTAAACTGATTTATGATTCCAAATCAAGATTCTTACATCATGATTCATTCTGTTTTATTTGTATCAAGAAGAAATTGTCAAATCTCCAAACAGGGTAAACTGGAGTCACTTCGGTTAAAAGTGGGATAACATCTTCATCATAACTCCTATGATCTTGATTCAACTTTAGGGTGATTCTACACTGATTTATGAGTCCAAATCAAGATTCTTACATCTTGATTCATTCTGGTTTGATTAGAATCAAGAGAAAATTGCCAAATCTCCAAACAGGGTAAACTGGAATCACTTCGGTTAAAAGTGGAATAACATCTTCATCATAACTCCTATGATATTGATTCAAATTCAGGGTGATTATCCACTGATTTATGAGTCTAAATAAATCTTCTTACATCTTGATTCATTCTGGTTTGATTAGAATCAAGAAGAAATTGCCAAATCTCCAAACAGGGTAAACTGGAATCACTTCAGTTAAAAGTGGAATAACATCTTCATCATAACTCCTATGATATTGATTCAACTTCATGATGATTCTACACTAATTTATGTGTCCAAATCAAGGTTCTTACATCTTGATTCATTCTGGTTTGATTAGAATCAAGAAGAAATTGCTAAATCTCTAAACAGGGTAAACTGGAATCACTTCGGTTAAAAGTGGGATAACTTCTTCATCATAACTCCTATGATATTGATTCAACTTCAGGATGATTCTACACTGATTTATGAGTCAAAATCAAGATTCTTACATCTTGATTCATTCTGGTTTGATTAGAATCAAGAAGAAATTGCCAAATCTCCAAACAGGGTAAACTGGAATCACTTCGGTTAAAAGTGGGATAACTTCTTCATCATAACTCCTATGATATTGATTAAACTTCAGGATGATTCTACACTGATTTATAAGTCCAAATCAAGATTCTTACATCTTGATTCAATCTGGTTTGATTCGAATCAAGAAGAAATTACCAAATCTCCAAACAGGACAAACTGGAATCACTTCGGTTAAAAGTGGGATAACTTCTTCATCATAACTCCAATGATATTGATTTAACTTCAGGGTGATTATCCACTGATTTATGATTCCAAATAAAGCTTCTTACATCTTGATTCATTCTGGTTTTATTTGTATCAAGAAGAAATTGCCAAATCTCCAAACAGGGTAAACTAGAATCACTTCGGTTAAAAGTGGGATAACTTCTTCATCATAACTTCTACGATCTTGATTCAACTTCAGGGTGATTCTAAACTGATTTATGAGTCCAAATCAAGATTCTTACATCGTGATTCAATCTAGTTTTATTTGTATCAAGAAGAAATTGTCAAATCTCCAAACAGGGTAAACTGGAGTCACTTCGGTTAAAAGTGGGATAACTTCTTCATAATAACTCCTATGATCTTGATTCAACTTCAGGGTGATTCTACACTGATTTATGAGTCCATATCAAGCTTCTTACATTGTGATTAATTCTGGTTTTATTAGTATCAAGAAGAAATTGCCAACTCTCCAAACAGGGTAAACTGGAATCACTTCGGTTAAAAGTGGGATAACTTCTTCATCATAACTCCAATGATATTGATTTAACTTCATGGTGATTATCCACTGATTTATGATTCCAAATAAAGCTTCTTACATCTTGATTCATTCTGGTTTGATTAGAATCAAGAAGAAATTGCCAAATCTCCAAACAGGGTAAACTGGAGTCACTTCGGTTAAAAGTGGGATAACTTCTTCATCATAACTACTATGATCTTAATTCAACTTCAGGGTGATTCTAAAATGATTTATGAGTCCAAATCAAGATTCTTACATCGTGATTCATTCTGGTTTTACTTGTATCAAGAAGAAATTGCCAAATCTCCAAACAGGGTAAACTGGAGTCACTTCGGTTAAAAGTGGGATAACTTCTTCATCATAACTCCTATGATCTTGATTCAACTTTAGGGTGATTCTACACTGATTTATGAGTCCAAAGCAAACTTCTTACATCGTGATTAATTCTGGTTTTATTAGTATCAAGAATAAATTGCCAACTCTCCAAACATGGCAAACTGGAATCACTTCGGTTAAAAGTGGGATAACTTCTTCATCATAACTCCAATGATATTGATTTAACTTCAGGGCGATTATCCACTGATTTATGATTCCAAATAAAGCTTCTTACATCTTGATTCATTCTGGTTTGATTAGAATCAAGAAGAAATTGCCAAATCTCCAAACAGGGCAAACTGGAATCACTTCGGTTAAAAGTGGGATAACTTCTTCATCATAACTCCAATGATATTGATTTAACTTCAGGGCGATTATCCACTGATTTATGATTCCAAATAAATCTTCTTACATCTTGATTCATTCTGGTTTAATTTGTATCAAGAAGAAATTGCCAAATCTCCAAACAGGGTAAACTGGAGTCACTTCGGTTAAAAGTGGGATAACTTCTTCATCATAACTCCTATGATCTTGATTCAACTTCAGGATGATTCTACACTGATTTATGAGTCGAAATCAAGATTCTTTCGTCTTGATTCATTTTGGTTTGATTAGAATCAAGAAGAAATTGCCAAATCTCCAAACAGGGTAAACTGGAATCACTTCGGTTAAAAGTGGGATAACTTCTTCATCATAACTCCTACGATCTTGATTCAACTTCAGGGTGATTCTAAACTGATTTATGATTCCAAATCAAGATTCTTACATCATGATTCATTCTGTTTTATTTTTATCAAGAAGAAATTGTCAAATCTCCAAACAGGGTAAACTGGAGTCACTTCGGTTAAAAGTGGGATAACATCTTCATCATAACTCCTATGATCTTGATTCAACTTCAGGGTGATTCTACACTGATTTATGAGTCCAAATCAAGATTCTTACATCTTGATTCATTCTGGTTTCATTAGAATCAAGAAAAAATTGCCAAATCTCCAAACAGGGTAAACTGGAATCACTTCGGTTAAAAGTGGAATAACATCTTCATCATAACTCCTATGTTATTGATTCAAATTCAGGGTGATTATCCACAGATTTATGAGTCTAAATAAATCTTCTTACATCTTGATTCATTCTGGTTTGATTAGAATCAAGAAGAAATTGCCAAATCTCCAAACAAGGTAAACTGGAATCACTTCGGTTAAAAGTGGAATAACATCTTCATCATAACTCCTATGATATTGATTCAACTTCAGGATGATTCTACACTAATTTATGAGTCCAAATCAAGATTCTTACATCTTGATTCATTCTGGTTTGATTAGAATCAAGAAGAAATTGCTAAATCTCTAAACAGGGTAAACTGGAATCACTTCGGTTAAAAGTGGGATAACTTCTTCATCATAACTCCTATGATATTGATTCAACTTCAGGATGATTCTACACTGATTTATGAGTCCAAATCAAGATTCTTACATCTTGATTCATTCTGGTTTGATTAGAATCAAGAAGAAATTGCCAAATCTCCAAACAGGGTAAACTGGAATCACTTCGGTTAAAAGTGGGATAACTTCTTCATCATAACTCCTATGATATTGATTAAACTTCAGGATGATTCTACACTGATTTATAAGTCCAAATCAAGATTCTTACATCTTAATTCATTCTGGTTTGATTAGAATCAAGAAGAAATTACCAAATCTCCAAACAGGACAAACTGGAATCACTTCGGTTAAAAGTGGGATAACTTCTTCATCATAACTCCAATGATATTGATTTAACTTCAGGGTGATTATCCACTGATTTATGATTCCAAATAAATCTTCTTACATCTTGATTCATTCTGGTTTTATTTGTATCAAGAAGAAATTGCCAAATCTCCAAACAGGGTAAACTGGAGTCACTTCGGTTAAAAGTGGGATAACTTCTTCATCATAACTCCTATGATCTTGATTCAACTTCAGGATGATTCTACACTGATTTATGAGTCCAAATCAAGATTCTTACATCTTGATTCATTCTGGTTAGATTAGAATCAAGAAGAAATTGCCAAATCTCCAAACAGGGCAAACTGGAATCACTTCGGTTAAAAGTGGGATAACTTCTTCATCATAACTCCAATGATATTTATTTAACTTCAGGGTGATTATCCACTGATTTATGATTCCAAATAAATCTTCTTACATCTTGATTCATTCTGGTTTAATTTGTATCAAGAAGAAATTGCCAAATCTCCAAACAGGGTAAACTAGAGTCACTTCGGTTAAAAGTGGGATAACTTCTTCATCATAACTCCTATGATCTTGATTCAACTTCAGGATGATTCTACACTGATTTATGAGTCAAAATCAAGATTCTTTCATCTTGATTCATTTTGGTTTGATTAGAATCAAGAAGAAATTGCCAAATCTCCAAACAGGGTAAACTGGAATCACTTCGGTTAAAAGTGGGATAACTTCTTCATCATAACTCCTACGATCTTGATTCAACTTCAGGGTGATTCTAAACTGATTTATGATTCCAAATCAAGATTCTTACAGCATGATTCATTCTGTTTTTATTTTTATCAAGAATAAATTGTCAAATCTCCAAACAGGGTAAACTGGAGTCACTTCGGTTAAAAGTGGGATAACATCTTCATCATAACTCCTATGATCTTGATTCAACTTCAGGGTGATTCTACACTGATTTATGAGTCCAAATCAAGATTCTTACATCTTGATTCATTCTGGTTTGATTAGAATCAAGAAGAAATTGCCAAATCTCCAAACAGGGTAAACTGGAATCACTTCGGTTAAAAGTGGAATAACATCTTCATCATAACTCCTATGATATTGATTCAAATTCAGGGTGATTATCCACTGATTTATAGTCTAAATAAATCTTCTTACATCTTGATTCATTCTGGTTTGATTAGAATCAAGAAGAAATTGCCAAATCTCCAAACAGGGTAAACTGGAATCACTTCGGTTAAAAGTGGAATAACATCTTCATCATAACTCCTATGATATTGATTCAACTTCAGGATGATTCTACACTAATTTATGAGTCCAAATCAAGATTCTTACATCTTGATTCATTCTGGTTTGATTAGAATCAAGAAGAAATTGCTAAATCTCTAAACAGGGTAAACTGGAATCACTTCGGTTAAAAGTGGGATAACTTCTTCATCATAACTCTTATGATATTGATTCAACTTCAGGATGATTCTACACTGATTTATGAGTCCAAATCAAGATTCTTACATCTTGATTCATTCTGGTTTGATTAGAATCAAGAAGAAATTGCCAAATCTCCAAACAGGGTAAACTGGAATCACTTCGGTTAAAAGTGGGATAAGTTCTTCATCATAACTCCTATGATATTGATTAAACTTCAGGATGATTCTACACTGATTTATAAGTCCAAATCAAGATTCTTACATCTTGATTCATTCTGGTTTGATTAGAATCAAGAAAAAATTACCAAATCTCCAAACAGGACAAACTGGAATCACTTCGGTTAAAAGTGGGATAACTTCTTCATCATAACTCCAATGATATTGATTTAACTTCAGGGTGATTATCCACTGATTTATGATTCCAAATAAAGCTTCTTACATCTTGATTCATTCTGGTTTTATTTGTATCAAGAAGAAATTGCCAAATCTCCAAACAGGGTAAACTAGAATCACTTCGGTTAAAAGTGGGATAACTTCTTCATCATAACTTCTACGATCTTGATTCAACTTCAGGGTGATTCTAAACTGATTTATGAGTCCAAATCAAGATTCTTACATCGTGATTCATTCTAGTTTTATTTTTATCAAGAAGAAATTGCCAAATCTCCAAACAGGGTAAACTGGAGTCACTTCGGTTAAAAGTGGGATAACTTCTTCATAATAACTCCTATGATCTTGATTCAACTTCAGGGTGATTCTACACTGATTTATGAGTCCATATCAAGCTTCTTACATTGTGATTAATTCTGGTTTTATTAGTATCAAGAAGAAATTGCCAACTCTCCAAACAGGGTAAACTGGAATCACTTCGGTTAAAAGTGGGATAACTTCTTCATCATAACTCCAATGATATTGATTTAACTTCAGGGTGATTATCCACTGATTTATGATTCCAAATAAAGCTTCTTACATCTTGATTCATTCTGGTTTGATTAGAATCAAGAAGAAATTGCCAAATCTCCAAACAGGGTAAACTGGAGTCACTTCGGTTAAAAGTGGGATAACTTCTTCATCATAACTACTATGATCTTAATTCTACTTCAGGGTGATTCTAAAATGATTTATGAGTCCAAATCAAGATTCTTACATCGTGATTCATTCTGGTTTTACTTGTATCAAGAAGAAATTGCCAAATCTCCAAACAGGGTAAACTGGAGTCACTTCGGTTAAAAGTGGGATAACTTCTTCATCATAACTCCTATGATCTTGATTCAACTTTAGGGTGATTCTACACTGATTTATGAGTCCAAAGCAAACTTCTTACATCGTCATTAATTCTGATTTTATTAGTATCAAGAATAAATGGCCAACTCTCCAAACAGGGCAAACTGGAATCACTTCGGTTAAAAGTGGGATAACTTCTTCATCATAACTCCAATGATATTTATTTAACTTCAGGGTGATTATCCACTGATTTATGATTCCAAATAAATCTTCTTACATCTTGATTCATTCTGGTTTAATTTGTATCAAGAAGAAATTGCCAAATCTCCAAACAGGGTAAACTGGAGTCACTTCGGTTAAAAGTGGGATAACATCTTCATCATAACTCCTATGATCTTGATTCAACTTCAGGGTGATTCTACACTGATTTATGAGTCCAAAACAAGATTCTTACATCTTGATTCATTCTGGTTTGATTAGAATCAAGAAGAAATTGCCAAATCTCCAAACAGGGCAAACTGGAATCACTTCGGTTAAAAGTGGGATAACTTCTTCATCATAACTCCAATGATATTTATTTAACTTCAGGGTGATTATCCACTGATTTATGATTCCAAATAAATCTTCTTACATCTTGATTCATTCTGGTTTAATTTGTATCAAGAAGAAATTGCCAAATCTCCAAACAGGGTAAACTGGAGTCACTTCGGTTAAAAGTGGGATAACTTCTTCATCATAACTCCTATGATCTTGATTCAACTTCAGGATGATTCTACACTGATTTATGAGTCTAAATCAAGATTCTTTCATCTTGATTCATTTTGGTTTGATTAGAATCAAGAAGAAATTGCCAAATCTCCAAACAGGGTAAACTGGAATCACTTCGGTTAAAAGTGGGATAACTTCTTCATCATAACTCCTACGATCTTGATTCAACTTCAGGGTGATTCTAAACTGATTTATGATTCCAAATCAAGATTCTTACATCATGATTCATTCTGTTTTATTTTTATCAAGAAGAAATTGTCAAATCTCCAAACAGGGTAAACTGGAGTCACTTCGGTTAAAAGTGGGATAACATCTTCATCATAACTCCTATGATCTTGATTCAACTTCAGGGTGATTCTACACTGATTTATGAGTCCAAATCAAGATTCTTACATCTTGATTCATTCTGGTTTGATTAGAATCAAGAAGAAATTGCCAAATCTCCAAACAGGGTAAACTGAAATCACTTCGGTTAAAAGTGGAATAACATCTTCATCATAACTCCTATGATATTGATTCAAATTCAGGGTGATTATCCACTGATTTATGAGTCTAAATAAATCTTCTTACATCTTGATTCATTCTGGTTTGATTAGAATCAAGAAGAAATTGCCAAATCTCCAAACAGGGTAAACTGGAATCACTTCGGTTAAAAGTGGAATAACATCTTCATCATAACTCCTATGATATTGATTCAACTTCAGGATGATTCTACACTGATTTATGAGTCCAAATCAAGATTCTTACATCTTGATTCATTCTGGTTTGATTAGAATCAAGAAGAAATTGCTAAATCTCTAAACAGGGTAAACTGGAATCACTTCGGTTAAAAGTGGGATAACTTCTTCATCATAACTCCTATGATATTGATTCAACTTCAGGATGATTCTACACCGATTTATGAGTCCAAATCAAGATTCTTAAATCTTGATTCATTCTGGTTAGATTAGAATCAAGAAGAAATTGCCAAATCTCCAAACAGGGTAAACTGGAATCACTTCGGTTAAAAGTGGGATAACTTCTTCATCATAACTCCTATGATATTGATTAAACGTCAGGATGATTCTACACTGATTTATAAGTCCAAATCAAGATTCTTACATCTTGATTCATTCTGGTTTGATTAGAATCAAGAAGAAATTACCAAATCTCCAAACAGGACAAACTGGAATCACTTCGGTTAAAAATGGGATAACTTCTTCATCATAACTCCAATGATATTGATTTAACTTCAGGGTGATTATCCACTGATTTATGATTCCAAATAAAGCTTCTTAAATCTTGATTCATTCTGGTTTTATTTGTATCAAGAAGAAATTGCCAAATCTACAAAAAGGGTAAACTAGAATCACTTCGGTTAAAAGTGGGATAACTTCTTCATCATAACTTCTACGATCTTGATTCAACTTCAGGGTGATTCTAAACTTATTTATGAGTACAAATCAAGATTCTTACATCGTGATTCATTCTAGTTTTATTTGTATCAAGAAGAAATTGCCAAATCTCCAAACAGGGTAAACTGGAGTCACTTCGGTTAAAAGTGGGATAACTTCTTCATAATAACTCCTATGATCTTGATTCAACTTCAGGGTGATTCTACACTGATTTATGAGTCCAAATCAAGATTATTACATCTTGATTCATTCTGGTTTGATTAGAATCAAGAAGAAATTGCCAAATCTCCAAATAGGGTAAACTGGAATCACTTCGGTTAAAAGTGGGATAACTTCTTCATCATAACTTCTATGATATTGATTCAACTTCAGGATGATTCTACACTGATTTATGAGTCCAAATCAATATTCTTACATCTTGATTCATTCTGGTTTGATTAGAATCAAGAAGAAATTGCCAAATCTCCAAACAGGGCAAACTGGAATCACTTCGGTTAAAAGTAGGATAACTTCTTCATCATAACTCCAATGATATTGATTTAACTTCAGGGTTATTATCCACTGATTTATGATTCCAAATAAATCTTCTTACATCTTGATTCATTCTGGTTTTATTTGTATCAAGAAGAAATTGCCAAAATCTCCAAACAGGGTAAACTGGAGTCACTTCGGTTAAAAGTGGGATAACTTCTTCATCATAACTCCTATGATCTTGATTAACCTTCAGGATGATTCTACACTGATTTAAGAGTCCAAATCAAGATTCTTTCATCTTGATTCATTCTGGTTTGATTAGAATCAAGAAGAAATTGTCAAATCTCCAAACAGGGTAAACTGGAATCACTTCGGTTAAAAGTGGGATAACTTCTTCATCATAACTCCTATGATTTTGATTCAACTTCAGGATGATTCTACACTGATTTATGAGTCCAAATCAAGCTTCTTACATCGTGATTCATTCTGGTTTTATCAGTATCAAGAAGAAATTGCCAACTCTCCAAACAGGGTAAACTGGAGTCACTTCGGTTAGAAGTGGGATAACTTCTTCATAATAACTCCTATGATCTTGATTCAACTTCAGGGTGATTCTACACTGATTTATGATTCCATATCAAGCTTCTTACATTGTGATTAATTCTGGTTTTATTAGTATCAAGAAGAAATTGCCAACTCTGCAAACAGGGTAAACTAGAATCACTTCGGTTAAAAGTGGGATAACTTCTTCATCATAACTCCAATGATATTGATTTAACTTCAGGGTGATTATCCACTGATTTATGATTCCAAATAAAGCTTCTTACATCTTGATTCATTCTGGTTTGATTAGAATCAAGAATAAATTGCCAAATCTCCAAACAGGGTAAACTGGAGTCACTTCGGTTAAAAGTGGGATAACTTCTTCATCATAACTACTATGATTTTAATTCAACTTCAGGGTGGTTCTAAAATGATTTATGAGTCCAAATCAAGATTCATACATCGTGATTCATTCTGGTTTTACTTGTATCAAGAAGAAATTGCCAAATCTCCAAACATGGTAAACTGGAGTCACTTCGGTTAAAAGTGGGATAACTTCTTCATCATAACTCCTATGATCTTGATTCAACTTTAGGGTGATTCTACACTTATTTATGACTCCAAAGCAAACTTCTTACATCGTCATTAATTCTGGTTTTATTAGTATCAAGAATAAATTGCCGACTCTCCAAACAGGGCAAACTGGAATCACTTCGGTTAAAAGTGGGATAACATCTTCATCATAACTCCAATGATATTGATTTAACTTCAGGGCGATTATCCACTGATTTATGATTCCAAATAAATCTTCTTACATCTTGATTTCTGGTTTTATTTCTATCAAGAAGAAATTGCCAAATCTCCAAACAGGGTAAACTGGAGTCACTTCGCTTAAAAGTGGGATAACTTCTTCATCATAACTCCTATGATCTTGATTCAACTTCAGGATGATTCTACACTGATTTATGAGTCCAAATCAAGATTCTTACATCTTGATTCATTCTGGTTTGATTAGAATCAAGAAGAAATTGCCAAATCTCCAAACAGGGCAAACTGGAATCACTTCGGTTAAAAGTGGGATAACTTCTTCATCATAACTCCAATGATATTTATTTAACTTCAGGGTGATTATCCACTGATTTATGATTCCAAATAAATCTTCTTACATCTTGATTCATTCTGGTTTAATTTGTATCAAGAAGAAATTGCCAAATCTCCAAACAGGGTAAACTGGAGTCACTTCGGTTAAAAGTGGGATAACTTCTTCATCATAACTCCTATGATCTTGATTCAACTTCAGGATGATTCTACACGGATTTATGAGTCCAAATCAAGATTCTTTCATCTTGATTCATTTTGGTTTGATTAGAATCAAGAAGAAATTGCCAAATCTCCAAACAGGGTAAACTGGAATCACTTAGGTTAAAAGTGGGATAACTTCTTCATCATAACTCCTACGATCTTGATTCAACTTCAGGGTGATTCTAAACTGATTTATGATTCCAAATCAAGATTCTTACATCAGGATTCATTCTGTTTTTATTTGTATCAAGAAGAAATTGTCAAATCTCCAAACAGGGTAAACTGGAGTCACTTCGGTTAAAAGTGGGATAACATCTTCATCATAACTCCTATGATCTTGATTCAACTTCAGGGTGATTCTACACTGATTTATGAGTCCAAATCAAGATTCTTACATCTTGATTCATTCTGGTTTGATTAGAATCAAGAAGAAATTGCCAAATCTCCAAACAGGGTAAACTGAAATCACTTCGGTTAAAAGTGGAATAACATCTTCATCATAACTCCTATGATATTGATTCAAATTCAGGGTGATTATCCACTGATTTATGAGTCTAAATAAATCTTCTTACATCTTGATTCATTCTGGTTTGATTAGAATCAAGAAGAAATTGCCAAATCTCCAAACAGGGTAAACTGGAATCACTTCGGTTAAAAGTGGAATAACATCTTCATCATAACTCCTATGATATTGATTCAACTTCAGGATGATTCTACACTGATTTATGAGTCCAAATCAAGATTCTTACATCTTTATTCATTCTGGTTTGATTAGAATCAAGAAGAAATTGCTAAATCTCTAAACAGGGTAAACTGGAATCACTTCGGTTAAAAGTGGGATAACTTCTTCATCATAACTCCTATGATATTGATTCAACTTCAGGATGATTCTACACCGATTTATGAGTCCAAATCAAGATTCTTAAATCTTGATTCATTCTGGTTAGATTAGAATCAAGAAGAAATTGCCAAATCTCCAAACAGGGTAAACTGGAATCACTTCGGTTAAAAGTGGGATAACTTCTTCATCATAACTCCTATGATATTGATTAAACGTCAGGATGATTCTACACTGATTTATAAGTCCAAATCAAGATTCTTACATCTTGATTCATTCTGGTTTGATTAGAATCAAGAAGAAATTACCAAATCTCCAAACAGGACAAACTGGAATCACTTCGGTTAAAAATGGGATAACTTCTTCATCATAACTCCAATGATATTGATTTAACTTCAGGGTGATTATCCACTGATTTATGATTCCAAATAAAGCTTCTTAAATCTTGATTCATTCTGGTTTATTTGTATCAAGAAGAAATTGCCAAATCACCAAAAAGGGTAAACTAGAATCACTTCGGTTAAAAGTGGGATAACTTCTTCATCATAACTTCTACGATCTTGATTCAACTTCAGGGTGATTCTAAACTTATTTATGAGTACAAATCAAGATTCTTACATCGTGATTCATTCTAGTTTTATTTGTATCAAGAAGAAATTGCCCAAATCTCCAAACAGGGTAAACTGGAGTCACTTCGGTTTAAAAGTGGGATAACTTCTTCATAATAACTCCTATGATCTTGATTCAACTTCAGGGTGATTCTACACTGATTTATGAGTCCAAATCAAGATTATTACATCTTGATTCATTCTGGTTTGATTAGAATCAAGAAGAAATTGCCAAATCTCCAAATAGGGTAAACTGGAATCACTTCGGTTAAAAGTGGGATAACTTCTTCATCATAACTCCTATGATATTGATTCAACTTCAGGATGATTCTACACTGATTTATGAGTCCAAATCAAGATTCTTACATCTTGATTCATTCTGGTTTGATTAGAATCAAGAAGAAATTGCCAAATCTCCAAACAGGGCAAACTGGAATCACTTCGGTTAAAAGTAGGATAACTTCTTCATCATAACTCCAATGATATTGATTTAACTTCAGGGTTATTATCCACTGATTTATGATTCCAAATAAATCTTCTTACATCTGATTCATTCTGGTTTTATTTGTATCAAGAAGAAATTGCCAAAATCTCCAAACAGGGTAAACTGGAGTCACTTCGGTTAAAAGTGGGATAACTTCTTCATCATAACTCCTATGATCTTGATTAACCTTCAGGATGATTCTACACTGATTTAAGAGTCCAAATCAAGATTCTTTCATCTTGATTCATTCTGGTTTGATTAGAATCAAGAAGAAATTGCCAAATCTCCAAACAGGGTAAACTGGAATCACTTCGGTTAAAAGTGGGATAACTTCTTCATCATAACTCCTATGATTTTGATTCAACTTCAGGATGATTCTACACTGATTTATGAGTCCAAATCAAGCTTCTTACATCGTGATTCATTCTGGTTTTATTAGTATCAAGAAGAAATTGCCAACTCTCCAAACATGGCAAACTGGAATCACTTCGGTTAAAAGTGGGATAACTTCTTCATCATAACTGCAATGATATTGATTTAACTTCAGAGTGATTATCCACTGATTTATGAGTCCAAATAAAGCTTCTTACATCTTGATTCATTGTGGTTTGATTAGAATCAAGAAGAAATTGCCAAATCTCCAAACAGGGTAAACTGGAGTCACTTCGGTTAAAAGTGGGATAACTTCTTTATCATAACTCCTATGATCTTAATTCAACTTCAGGATGATTCTACTCTGATTTATGAGTCCAGATCAAGCTTCTTACATCGTGATTCATTCTGGTTTTATTAGTATCAAGAAGAAATTGCCAACTCTTCAAACATGGCAAACTGGAGTCACTTCGGTTAAAAGTGGGATAATCATCATAACTCCTATGATCTTGATTCAACTTCAGGGTGATTCTACACTTATTTTTGAGTACAAATCACGATTCTTACATCTTGATTCATTCTGGTTTGATTAGAATCAAGAAGAAATTGCCAAATCTCTAAACAGGGTAAACTGGAATCACTTCGGTTAAAAGTGGAATAACTTCTTCATCATAACTCCAATGATATTGATTTAACTTCAGGGTGATTATCCACTGATTTATGATTCCAAATAAAGCTACTTAAATCTTGATTCATTCTGGTTTTATTTGTATCAAGAAGAAATTGCCAAATCTCCAAACAGGGTAAACTGGAGTCACTTCGGTTAAAAGTGGGATAACTTCTTCATCATAACTCCTACGATCTTGATTCAACTTCAGGGTGATTCTAAACTGATTTATGATTCCAAATCAAGATTCTTACATCATGATTCATTCTGTTTTTATTTGTATCAAGAAGAAATTGCCAAATCTCCAAACAGGATAAACTGGAGTCACTTCGGTTAAAAGTGGGATAACATCTTCATAATAACTCCTATGATCTTGATTCAACTTCAGGGTGATTCTACACTGATTTATGAGTCCAAATCTAGATTCTTACATCTTGATTCATTCTGGTTTGATTAGAATCAAGAAAAAATTGCCAAATCTCCAAACAGGGTAAACTGGAATCACTTCGGTTAAAAGTGGAATAACATCTTCATCATAAGTCCTATGATATTGATTCAAATTCAGGGTGATTATCCACTGATTTATGAGTCTAAATAAATCTTCTTACATCTTGATTCATTCTGGTTTGATTAGAATCAAGAAGAAATTGCCAAATCTCCAAACAGGGTAAATTGGAATCACTTCGGTTAAAAGTGGAATAACATCTTCATCATAACTCCTGTGATATTGATTCAACTTCAGGATGATTCTACACTGATTTATGAGTCCAAATCAAGATTCTTACATCTTGATTCATTCTGGTTTGATTAGAATCAAGAAGAAATTGCTAAATCTCCAAACAGGGTAAACTGGAATCACTTCGGTTAAAAGTGGGATAACTTCTTCATCATAACTTCTATGATATTGATTCAACTTCAGGATGATTCTACACTGATTTATGAGTCCAAATCAAGATTCTTACATCTTGATTCATTCTGGTTTGATTAGAATCAAGAAGAAATTGCCAAATCTCCAAACAGGGTAAACTGGAATCACTTTGGTTAAAAGTGGGATAACTTCTTCATCATAACTCCTATGATATTGATTCAACTTCAGGATGATTCAACACTGATTTAAGAGTCCAAATCAAGATTCTTACATCTTGATTCATTCTGGTTTAATTAGAATCAAGAAGAAATTACCAAATCTCCAAACAGGACAAACTGGAATCACATCGGTTAAAAGTGGGATAACTTCTTCATCATAACTCCAATGATATTGATTTAACTTCAGGGTGATTATCCACTGATTTATGATTCCAAATAAAGCTTCTTACATCTTGATTCATTCTGGTTTTATTTGTATCAAGAAGAAATTGCCAAATCTCCAAACAGGGTAAACTGGAATCACTTCGGTTAAAAGTGGGATAACTTCTTCATCATAACTTCTACGATCTTGATTCAACTTCAGGGTGATTCTAAACTGATTTATGAGTCCAAATCAAGATTCTTACATCGTGATTCATTCTAGTTTTATTTTTATCAAGAAGAAATTGCCAAATCTCCAAACAGTGTAAACTGGAGTCACTTCGGTTAAAAGTGGGATAACTTCTTCATAATAACTCCTATGATCTTGATTCAACTTCAGGGTGATTCTACACTGATTTGTGAGTCCATATCAAGCTTCTTTCATCGTGATTAATTCTGGTTTTATTAGTATCAAGAAGAAATTGCCAACTCTCCAAACAGGGTAAACTGGAATCACTTCGGTTAAAAGTGGGATAACTTCTTCATCATAACTCCAATGATATTGATTTAACTTCAGGGTGATTATCCACTGATTTATGATTCCAAATAAAGATTCTTACATCTTGATTCATTCTGGTTTGATTAGAATCAAGAAGAAATTGCCAAATCTCCAAACAGGGTAAACTGTAGTCACTTCGGTTAAAAGTGGGATAACTTCTTCATCATAACTACTATGATCTTAATTCAACTTCATGGTGATTCTAAAATGATTTATGAGTCCAAATCAAGATTCTTACGTCGTGATTCATTCTGGTTTTACTTGTATCAAGAAGAAATTGCCAAATCTCCAAACAGGGTAAATTGGAGTCACTTCGGTTAAAAGTGGGATAACTTCTTCATCATAACTCCTATGATCTTGATTCAACTTTAGGGTGATTCTACACTGATTTATGAGTCCAAAGCAAACTTCTTACATCGTGATTAATTCTGGTTTTATTAGTATCAAGAATAAATTGCCAACTCTCCAAACAGGGCAAACTGGAATCACTTCGGTTAAAAGTGGGATAAAACTCCTATGATATTGATTCAACTTCAGGATGATTTTACACTGATTTATGAGTCCAAATCAAGATTCTTACATCTTGATTCATTCTGGTTTGATTAGAATCAAGAAGAAATTGCCAAATCTCCAAACAGGGCAAACTGGAATCACTTCGGTTAAAAGTGGGATAACTTCTTCATCATAACTCCAATGATATTGATTTAACTTCAGGGTGATTATCCACTGATTTATGATTCCAAATAAAGCTTCTTACATCTTGATTCATTCTGGTTTTATTTGTATCAAGAAGAAATTGCCAAATCTCCAAACAGGATAAACTGGAATCACTTCGGTTAAAAGTGGGATAACTTCTTCATCATAACTCCTACGATCTTGATTCAACTTCAGGGTGATTCTAAACTGATTTATGAGTCCAAATCAAGATTCTTACATCGTGATTCATTCTGGTTTTATTTGTATCAAGAAGAAATTGCCAAATCTCCAAACAGGGTAAACTGGAGTCACTTCGGTTAAAAGTGGGATAACTTCTTCATCATAACTCCTATGATCTTGATTCAACTTCAGGGTGATTCTACACTGATTTATGAGTCCAAATTAAACTTCTTAAATCGTGATTAATTCTGGTTTTATTAGTATCAAGAATAAATTGCCAACTCTCCAAACAGGGTAAACTGGAATCACTTCGGTTAAAAGTGGGATAACTTCTTCATCATAACTCCTATGATCTTGATTCAACTTCAGGGTGATTCTATACTGATTTATGAGTCCAAATCAAACTTCTTACATCGTGATTAATTCTGGTTTTATTAGTATCAAGAAGAAATTGCCAAATCTCCAAACAGGGTAAACTGGAGTCACTTCGGTTAAAAGTGGGATAACTTCTTTATCATAACTACTATGATCTTAATTCAACTTCAGGATGATTCTACACTGAATTATGAGTCCAAATCAAGATTCTTACATCTTGATTCATTCTATTTTGATTAGAATCAAGAAGAAATTGCCAAATCTCCAAACAGGGTAAACTGGAATCACTTCGGTTAAAAGTGGGATAACTTCTTCATCATAACTCCTATGATCTTGATTCAACTTCAGGATGATTCTACACTGATTTATGAGTCCAAATCAAGCTTCTTACATCGTGATTCATTCTGGTTTTATTAGTATCAAGAAGAAATTGCCAAATCTCCAAACAGGGCAAACTGAAATCACTTCGGTTAAAAGTGGGATAACTTCTTCATCATAACTCCAATGATATTGATTTAACTTCAGGGTGATTATCCACTGATTTATGATTCCAAATAAAGCTTCTTACATCTTGATTCATTCTGGTTTTATTTGTATCAAGAAGAAATTGCCAAATCTCCAAACAGGGTAAACTGGAATCACTTCGGTTAAAAGTGGGATAACTTCTTCATCATAACTCCAATGATATTGATTTAACTTCAGGGTGATTATCCACTGATTTATGATTCCAAATAAAGCTTCTTACATCTTGATTCATTCTGGTTTTATTTGTATCAAGAAGAAATTGCCAAATCTCTAAGCAGGGTAAACTGGAATCACTTCGGTTAAAAGTGGGATAACATCTTCATCATAACTTCTACGATCTTGATTCAACTTCAGGGTGATTCTAAACTGATTTATGAGTCCAAATCAAGATTTTTACATCGTGATTCATTCTAGTTTTATTTGTATCAAGAAGAAATTGCCAAATCTCCAAACAGGGTAAACTGGAGTCACTTCGGTTAAAAGTGGGATAACTTCTTCATAATAACTCCTATGATCTTGATTCAACTTCAGGGTGATTCTACACTGATTTATGAGTCCATATCAAGCTTCTTACATTTTGATTCATTCTGGTTTGATTAGAATCAAGAAGAAATTGCCAAATCTCCAAACAGGATAAACTGGAATCACTTCGGTTAAAAGTGGGATAACTTCTTCATCATAACTCCTACGATCTTGATTCAACTTCAGGGTGATTCTAAACTGATTTATGAGTCCAAATCAAGATTCTTAATTCGTGATTCATTCTGGTTTTATTTGTATCAAGAAGAAATTGCCAAATCTCCAAACAGGGTAAACTGGAGTCACTTCGGTTAAAAGTGGGATAACTTCTTCATCATAACTCCTATGATCTTGATTCAACTTCAGGATGATTCTACACTGATTTATGAGTCCAAATCAAGATTCTTTCATTTTGATTCATTCTTGTTTGATTAGAATCAAGAAGAAATTGCCAAATCTCCAAACAGGGTAAACTGGAGTCACTTCGGTTAAAAGTGGGATAACTTCTTCATCATAACTCCTATGATCTTGATTCAATTTCAAGGTGATTCTACACTGATTTATGAGTCCAAATAAAACTTCTTACATCGTGATTAATTCTGGTTTTATTAGTATCAAGAAGAAATTGCCAACTCTCCAAACAGGGTAAACTGGAATCACTTCGGTTAAAAGTGGGATACCTTCTTCATCATAACTCCAATGATATTGATTTAACTTCAGGGTGATTATCCACTGATTTATGATTCCAAATAAAGCTTCTTGCATCTTGATTCATTCTGTTTTGATTAGAATCAAGAAGAAATTGCCAAATCTCCAAACAGGGTAAACTAGAGTCACTTCGGTTAAAAGTGGGATAACTTCTTCATCATAACTATTATGATCTTAATTCAACTTCAGGACGATTCTACACTGAATTATGAGTCCAAATCAAGATTCTTATATCTTGATTCATTCTAGTTTGATTAGAATCAAGAAGAAATTGCCAAATCTCCAAACAGGGTAAACTAGAATCACTTCGGTTAAAAGTGGGATAACTTCTTCATCATAACTCCTATGATCTTGATTCAACTTCAGGATGATTCTAAACTGATTTATGAGTCCAAATCAAGATTCTTACATCTTGATTCATTATGGTTTGATTAGAATCAAGAAGAAATTGCCAAATCTCCAAACCGGGTAAACTGGAATCACTTCGGTTAAAAGTGGGATAACTTCTTCATCATAACTCCTATGATATTGATTCAACTTCAGGATGATTCTACACTGATTTATGAGTCCAAATCAAGAATCTTACATCTTGATTCATTCTGTTTTGATTAGAATCAAGAAGAAATTGTCAAATCTCCAAACAGGACAAACTGGAATCACTTCGGTTAAAAGTGGGATAACTTCTTCATCATAACTCCAATGATATTGATTTAAGTTCAGGGTGATTATCCACTGATTTATGATTCTAAATAAAGCTTCTTACATCTTGATTCATTCTGTTTTTATTTGTATCAAGAAGAAATTGCCAAATCTCCAAATAGGACAAACTGGAATCACTTCGGTTAAAAGTGGGATAACTTCTTCATCATAACTCCAATGATATTGATTTAACTTCAGGGTGATTATCCACTGATTTATGATTCCAAATAAAGCTTCTTACATCTTGATTCATTCTGGTTTTATTTGTATCAAGATGAAATTGCTAAATCTCCAAACAGGGTAAACTCGAATCACTTCGGTTAAAAGTGGGATAACTTTTTCATCATAACTCCTACGATCTTGATTCAACTTCAGGGTGATTCTAAACTGATTTATGATTCCAAATCAAGATTCTTTCATCGTGATTCATTTTGGTTTTATTTGTATCAAGAAGAAATTGCCAAATCTCCAAACAGGGTAAACTGGAGTCACTTCGGTTAAAAGTGGAATAACATCTTCATCATAACTCCTATGATATTGATTAAAATTCAGGGTGATTATCCACTGATTTATGAGTCTAAATAAAGCTTCTTACATCTTGATTCATTCTGGTTTGATTAGGATCAAGAAGAAATTGTCAAATCTCCAAACAGGGTAAACTAGAATCACTTCGGTTAAAAGTGGGATAACTTCTTCATCATAACTCCTATGATATTGATTCAACTTCAGGGTGATTATCCACTGATTTATGATTCCAAATCAAGATTCTTACGTCTTGATTCATTCTGGTTTAATTAGAATCAAGAAGAAATTGCCAAATCTCCAAACAGGATAAACTGGAATCACTTCGGTTAAAAGTGGGATAACTTCTTCATCATAACTACTATGATCTTAATTCAACTTCAGGGTGATTCTACACTGAATTATGAGTCCAAATCAAGATTCTTACATCTTGATTCATTCTATTTTGATTAGAATCAAGAAGAAATTGCCAACTCTCCAAACAAGGCAAACTGGAATCACTTCGGTTAAAAGTGGGATAACTTCTTCATCACAACTCCAATGATATTGATTCAACTTCAGGGTGATTCTAAACTGATTTATGAGTCCAAATCAAGATTCTTACATCGTGATTCATTCTGGTTTTATTTGTATCAAGAAGAAATTGCCAAATCTCCAAACAGGATAAACTAGAATCACTTCGGTTAAAAGTGGGATAATTTCTTCATCATAACTCCAATGATATTGATTCAACTCCAGGGTGATTCTACACTGATTAATGAGTCCAAATCAAGCTTCTTACATCGTGATTCATTCTGGTTTTATTAGTATCAAGAATAAATTGTCAAATCTCCAAACATGGTAAACTGGAGTCACTTCGGTAAAAAGTGGGAAAACATCTTCATCATAACTCCTATGATCTTGATTCAACTTCAGGGTGATTCTACACTGATTTATGAGTCCAGATCAAAATTCTTATATCTTGATTCATTATGGTTTTATTAGTATCAAGAAGAAATTACAATATCTCCAAACAGGGCAAACTGGAATCACTTCCGTTAAAAGTGGGATAACTTCTTCATCATAGCTCCAATGATATTGATTCAACTTCATGGTGATTATCCACTGATTTATGAGTCAAAATAAATCTTCTTACATCTTGATACATTCTGGTTTGATTAGAATCAAGAAGAAATTGCCAAATCTCCAAACAAGGTAAACTGGAGTCACTTTGGTTAAAAGTGGGATAACTTCTTCATCATAACTCCTATGATCTTGATTCAAATTCAGAATGATTCTACACTCATTTATGAGTCCAAATCAAGCTTCTTACATCTTGATTAATTCTGGTTTTATTAGTATCAAGAAGAAATTGCCAACTCTCCAAACAGGGCAAACTGGAATCACTTCGGTTAAAAGTGGGATAACTTCTTCATCATAACTCCAATGATATTGATTTAACTTCAGGGTGATTACCCACTGATTTATGATTCCAAATAAAGCTTCTTACAACTTGATTCATTCTGGTTTTATTTGTATCAAGAAGAAATTGCCAAATCTCCAAATAGGGTAAATTGGAGTCACTTCGGTTAAAAGTGGGATAACTTCTTCATCATAACTCCTATGATCTTGATTCAACTTCAGGATGATTCTACACTGATTTATGAGTCCAAATCAAGATTATTACATCTTGATTCATTCTGGTTTGATTAGAATCAAGAAGAAATTGCCAAATCTCCAAACAGGGTAAACTGGAATCACTTCGGTTAAAAGTGGGATAACTTCTTCATCATAACTCCTACGATCTTGATTCAACTTCAGGGTGATTCTAAACTGATTTATGAGTCCAAATCAAGATTCTTACATCGTGATTCATTCTGGTTTTATTTGTATCAAGAAGAAATTGCCAAATCTCCAAACAGGGTAAACTGGAGTCACTTCGGTTAAAAGTGGGATAACTTCTTCATCATAAATCCAATGATATTGATTTAACTTCAGGGTGATTATCCAATGATTTATGAGTCCAAATAAAGCTTCTTACATCTTGATTCATTCTGGTTTGATTAGAATCAAGAAGAAATTGCCAAATCTCCAAACAGGGTAAACTGGAATCACTTCGGTTAAAAGTGGGATAACTTCTTCATCATAACTCCTACGATCTTGATTCAACTTCAGGGTGATTCTAAACTGATTTATGAGTCCAAATCAAGATTCTTACTTCGTGATTCATTCTGGTTTTATTTGTATCAAGAAGAAATTGCCAAATCTCCAAACAGGGTAAACTGGAGTCACTTCAGTTAAAAGTGGGATAATTTCTTCATCATAACTCCTATGATCTTGATTCAACTTCAGGATGATTCTACACTGATTTATGAGTCAAAATAAAGCTTCTTACATCTTGATACGTTCTGTTTTGATTAGAATCAAGAAGAAATTGCCAAATCTCCAAACATGGTAAACTGGAATCACTTCGGTTAAAAGTGGAAAAACATCTTCATCAGAACTCCTATGATATTGATTGAAATTCAGGGTGATTGTCCACTGATTTATGAGTCCAAATAAAGCTTCTTACATCTTGATTCATTCTGGTTTGATTAGAATCAAGAAGAAATTGCCAAATCTCCAAACAAGGTAAACTGGAGTCACTTTGGTTAAAAGTGGGATAACTTCTTCGTCATAACTCCTATGATCTTGATTCAACTTCAGGATGATTCTATTCTGATTTATGAGTCGAAATCAAGATTCTTTCATCTTGATTCATTCTTGTTTGATTAGAATCAAGAAGAAATTGCCAAATCTCCAAACAGGATAAAATGGAATCACTTCGGTTAAAGGTGGGATAACTTCTTCATCATAACTCCTACGATCTTGATTCAACTTCAGGGTGATTCTAAACTGATTGAGTCCAAATCAAGATTCTTACATCGTCATTAATTCTGGTTTTATTTGTATCAAGAAGAAATTGCCAAATCTCCAAACAGGATAAACTGGAGTCACTTCGGTTAAAAGTGGGATAACTTCTTCATCATAACTCCTATGATCTTGATTCAACTTCAGGGTGATTCTACACTGATTTATGAGTCCAAATCAAACTTCTTACATCGTGATTAATTCTGGTTTTATTAGTATCAAGAAGAAATTGCCAACTCTCCAAACAGGGTAAACTGGAATCACTTCGGTTAAAAGTGGGATAACTTCTTCATCATAACTCCAATGATATTGATTTAAATTCAGGGTGATTATCCACTGATTTATGATTCCAAATAAAGCTTCTTACATCTTGATTCATTCTGGTTTGATTAGAATCAAGAAGAAATTGCCAAATCTCCAAACAGGGTAAACTAGAGTCACTTCGGTTAAAAGTGGGATAACTTCTTCATCATAACTACTATGATCTTAATTCAACTTCAGGACGATTCTACACTGAATTATGAGTCCAAATCAAGATTCTTACATCTTGCTTCATTCTAGTTTGATTAGAATCAAGAAGAAATTGCCAAATCTCCAAACAGGGTAAACTGGAATCACTTCGGTTAAAAGTGGGATAACTTCTTCATCATAACTCCTATGATCTTGATTCAACTTCAGGGTGATTCTAAACTGATTTATGAGTCCAAATCAAACTTCTTACAACGTGATTTATTCTGGTTTTATTAGTATCAAGAAGAAATTGCCAACTCTCCAAACAGGGTAAACTGGAATCACTTCGGTTAAAAGTGGGATACCTTCTTCATCATAACTCCAATGATATTGATTTAAATTCAGGGTGATTATCCACTGATTTATGATTCCAAATAAAGCTTCTTACATCTTGATTCATTCTGGTTTGATTAGAATCAAGAAGAAATTGCCAAATCTCCAAACAGGGTAAACTAGAGTCACTTCGGTTAAAAGTGGGATAACTTCTTCATCATAACTACTATGATCTTAATTCAACTTCAGGACGATTCTACACTGAATTATGAGTCCAAATCAAGATTCTTACATCTTGATTCATTCTAGTTTGATTAGAATCAAGAAGAAATTGCCAAATCTCCAAACAGGGTAAACTGGAATCACTTCGGTTAAAAGTGGGATAACTTCTTCATCATAACTCCTATGATCTTGATTCAACTTCAGGATGATTCTACACTGATTTTTGAGTCCAAATCAAGATTCTTACATCTTGATTCATTCTGGTTTGATTAGAATCAAGAAGAAATTGCCAAATCTCCAAACAGGACAAACTGGAATCACTTCGGTTAAAAGTGGGATAACTTCTTCATCATAACTCCTATGATATTGATTCAACTTCAGGATGATTCTACACTGATTTATGAGTCCAAATAAAGATTCTTACATCTTGATTCATTCTGTTTTGATTAGAATCAAGAAGAAATTGTCAAATCTCCAAACAGGACAAACTGGAATCACTTCGGTTAAAAGTGGGATAACTTCTTCATCATAACTCCAATGATATTGATTTAACTTCAGGGTGATTATCCACTGATTTATGATTCCAAATAAATCTTCTTACATCTTGATTCATTCTGTTTTTATTTGCATCAAAAAGAAATTGCCAAATCTCCAAACAGGACAAACTGGAATCACTTCGGTTAAAAGTGGGATAGCTTCTTCATCATAACTCCAATGATATTGATTTAACTTCAGGGTGATTATCCACTAATTTATGATTCCAAATAAAGCTTCTTACATCTTGATTCATTCTGGTTTTATTTTTATCAAGAAGAAATTGCCAAATCTTCAAACAGGGTAAACTGGAATCACTTCGGTTAAAAGTGGGATAACTTCTTCATCATAACTCCTATGATCTTGATTCAACTTCAGGGTGATTCTAAACTGATTTATGAGTCCAAATCAAGATTCTTACATCGTGATTCATTTTGGTTTTATTTGTATCAAGAAGAAATTACCAAATCTCCAAACAGGGTAAACTGGAGTCACTTCGGTTAAAAGTGGAATAATATCTTCATCATAACTCCTACGATTATGAGTCCAAATTCAGGGTGATTATCCAATGATTTATGAGTCTAAATAAAGCTTCTTAAATCTTGATTCATTCTGGTTTGATTAGAATCAAGAAGAAATTGTCAAATCTCCAAACAGGGTAAGCTGGAATCACTTCGGTTAAAAGTGGAATAACATCTTCATCATAACTCCTATGATATTGATTCAACTTCAGGATGATTTTACACTGATTTATGAGTCCAAATCAATATTCTTACGTATTGATTCATTCTGGTTTGATTAGAATCAAGAAGAAATTGCCAAATCTCCAAACAAGATAAACTGGAATCACTTCGGTTAAAAGTGGGATACCTTCTTCATCATAACTCCTATGATATTAATTCAACTTCAGGATGATTCTACACTGATTTATGAGTCCAAATCAAGATTTTTACATCTTGATTCATTCTGGTTTGATTAGAATCAAGAAGAAATTACCAAATCTCCAAAAAGGGTAAACTAGAATCACTTCGGTTAAAAGTGGGATAACTTCTTAATCATAAACCCAATGATATTGATTCAACTCCAGGGTGATTCTACACTGATTAATGATTCCAAATCGAGCTTCTTACATCGTGATTCATTCTGGTTTTATTACTATCAAGAAGAAATTGCCAACTCTGCAAACAGGGCAAACTGGAATCACTTCGGTTAAAAGTGGGATATCTTCTTCATCATAACTCCAATGATATTGATTTAACTTCAGGGTGATTATCCACTGATTTATGAGTCAAAATAAATCTTCTTACATCTTGATACATTCTGGTTTGATTAGAATCAAGAAGAAATTGTCAAATTTCCAAACAGGGTAAGCTGGAATCACTTCGGTTAAAAGTGGAATAACATCTTCATCATAACTCCTACGATCTTGATTCAAATTCAGGGTGATTCTAAACTGATTTATGAGTCTAAATCAAGATTCTTACATCGTGAATCATTCTGGTTTTATTTGTATCAAGAAGAAATTGCCAAATCTCCAAACAGGGTAAACTGGAGTCACTTCGGTTAAAAGTGGGATAACTTCTTCACCATAACTCCTATGATCTTGATTCAACTTCAGGATGATTCTACACTGATTTATGAGTCCAAATCAAGCTTCTTACATCGTGATTCATTCTGGTTTTATTAGTATCAAGAAGAAATTGCCAACTCTCCAAACAAGACAAACTGGAATCACTTCGGTTAAAAGTGGGATAACTTCTTCATCATAATTGCAATGATATTGATTTAACTTCAGGGTGATTCTAAACAGATTTATGAGTCCAAATAAAGATTCTTACATCTTGATTCATTATGGTTTTATTAGTATCAAGAAGAAATTGCCAACTCTCGAAACAGGGTAAACTGGAGTCACTTCGGTTAAAAGTGTGATAACTTCTTCATCATAACTCCTACGATCTTGATTCAACTTCAGGGTAATTCTAAACTAATTTATGAGTCCAAATCAAGCTCCTTACATCGTGATTCATTCTGGTTTTATTAGTATCAAGAAGAAATTGCCAACTCTCCAAACAGGGCAAACTGGAATCACTTCGGTTAAAAGTGTGACAACTTCTTCACCATAACTCCAATGATATTGATTTAACTTCAGGGTGATTATCCACTGATTTATGATTCCAAATAAAGCTTCTTAAATCTTGATTCATTCTGGTTTTATTTGTATCAAGAAGAAATTGCCAAATCTCCAAACAGGGTAAACTGGAGTCACTTCGGTTAAAAGTGGGATAACTTCTTCATCATAACTCCTATGATCTTGATTCAACTTCAGGATGATTCTACACTGATTTATGAGTCCAAATCAAGATTCTTACATCTTGATTCATTCTGGTTTGATTAGAATCAAGAAGAAATTGCCAAATCTCCAAACAGGGTAAACTAGAATCACTTCGGTTAAAAGTGGGATAACTTCTTCATCATAACTCCTACGATCTTGATTCAACTTTAGGGTGATTCTAAACTGATTTATGAGTCCAAATCAAGATTCTTACATCGTGATTCATTCTGGTTTTATTTGTATCAATAAGAAATTGCCAAATCTCCAAACAGGGTAAACTAGAATCACTTCGGTTAAAAGTGGGATAACTTCTTCATCATAACTCCAATTATATTGATTCAACTCCAGGGTGATTCTACGCTGATTAATGAGTCCAAATCAAGCTTCTTACATTGTGATTCATTCTGGTTTTATTAGTATCAAGAATAAATTGCCAAATCTCCAAACAGGGTAAACTGGAGTCACTTCGGTAAAAAGTGGGATAACATCTTCATCATAACTCCTATGATCTTGATTCAACTTCAGGGTGATTCTACACTGATTTATGAGTCCAGATCAAGATTCCTACATCTTGATTCATTATGGTTTTATTAGTATCAAGAAGAAATTGCCAACTCTCCAAACAGGGCAAACTGGAATCACTTCGGTTAAAAGTGAGATAACTTCTTCATCATAACTCCAATGATATTGATTCAACTTCAGGGTGATTATACACTAATTTATGAGTCCAAATAAAGCTTCTTACATCTTGATTCATTCTGGTTTGATTAGTATCAAGAAGAAATTGCCAAATCTCCAAACAGGGTAAACTGGAATCACTTCGGTTAAAAGTGGGATAACTTCTTCATCATAACTCCTATGATATTGATTCAAATTCAGGATGATTCTACACTGATTTATAAGTCCAAATCAAGATTCTTACATCTTGATTCATTCTGGTTTGATTAAAATCAAGAAGAAATTGCCAAATCTCCAAATAGGGTAAACTGAAGTCACTTCGGTTAAAAGTGGGATAACTTCTTCATCATAACTCCTATTGATGCGCCCCTAGGATGCTCTTTGGTTGATGGGAATGGATAGATCCTTTCAAGAATGAATCAGAGACTCAAGTTCTTCAAGGTTTGTGGATTGAATGGTGACACAAGAGGGATGGATGATCTCTTGATACTCCTAGATGAATAACTCGGATATGACACACCAAATTAGACACCCTTAGGTCTCTGGATATTACACACCAGACTCGACACACTTTCTAGAGAGAGAGCCGTCAAGGAGAAAAGATAACTTGTTGATTAACAGATGGATGAGTACGATAGGGTTTAGAGACCCGTTTAAATAAGGAGAAACCAGAGAACATGCTCTCTAGGGTTTCGGAAATAAGCAAAAAGGAAACTATAGTTTAAGTTTAACATAAGCTTTTAAAATGAAATAAAAATGTAAACTTCTTTAGCCTTGGACCGAGATAGGGCCTAAGTGATGTGAAGACAAGTTGTGGCCTCGTTAAAAACCTTCCTCCGGAAAACCTCGTGGGACAAAACCAAAAGCAAGGAAAAGAGCACGCACCCCATGTCTTGCCTAGACACTAACTCAGCTTGATGTAGAGATGGCTTGAATGGTGATCAAGACATCTCGGATCAGACCTTGTCCAAGACTTTCTTGTTGTGGATGTGAAGTGAGTAATCCAACAACATTCTCTTTAAGCTTCTTGACTCTGGAATGAGTCATGGGACCTTCAGGAATGGCTAGAGCATCATCACCAGGCTGCTGGTGCAATGTGGCTTCATGTGGCTCTTCTAGACTCTCCTTGTTCTCCTTAGTGATCCGGTCCATGATCACATCATCCCCTCCCTCTTGAAAAGGATTTGTCCTCAAATCAGGTTCATCTACAGCAAAAGGAGCCAAGTCAGTGACATTGAAGCTATTTGATACATCATACTTACCTTGGAGATCAAGTTTGTAGGCATTGTCATTGATCTTGTGGATGATCTCGAAGGGTCCATCAACCCTTGGCATTAGCTTGGACTTCCTCTCGTTGGGGAACCTATCCTTCCTCAGGTGCAACCAAACTTGGTCACCAACTTCAAAAGGTCTCACACGTCTCCCCTTGTTAGCTTGCTTCTCATAAAGCTTGGTTTTCTGCTCAATGTTTTGTCTAGCCTTCTTATGGATCCGTCGGACCATCTCTGCTTTCTTCTTGCCATCTAGACTGATCCTTTCACACTCAGGTAAAGGCATTAGATCCAAAGGAGAGGTGGGATTGAACCCATAAACAATCTCAAAAGGTGAATACTTAGAAGCAGAATGCATAGCATGATTGTATGCAAATTCACAGTGTGGTAAGTATTCTTCCCATGTCCTTAAGTTCTTTTTAATGAATGCACGCAGGAGTGTTCCTAAGGTTCTATTAACTACTTCAGTTTGCCCATCAGTTTGTGGATGACATGTAGTAGAAAACAACAGTTTAGTGCCTAGCTTAGACCAAAGTGTCTTCCAGAAGTAACTAAGAAACTTAGTGTCCCTATCAGAAACTATAGTCCTAGGCATGCCATGCAAGCGAACAACCTCTTTAAAGAACAAGTTAGCAACGTGCAATGCATCATCAGTTTTGTGACATGCTATGAAATGTGCCATCTTAGAGAACCTATCAACAACCACAAAGATTGAATCCTTTCCTGTTCTAGTCCTAGGTAAACCGACAATAAAGTCCATGGAAATGTCATTCCAGGGATGGTGTGGAATGGGTAAAGGAGTATACAAACCCTGGGATTGGACTTGGGACTTGGCATGCTTGCAAGTAGCACACCTCCCACAGATTCTTTCTACATCTCTCTTCATGTGTGGCCAATAGAAGTGATCCTACAAAACTTTTAAGGTCTTGGCAATCCCAAAGTGTCCCATTAGGCTGCCCCCATGGGATTCCCTGACAAAAAGATCTCTCAAAGAGCAGTTAGGCACACACAATCTATTGTCATAAAACAAGTAGCCTTCTTGTCTAATAAAATGCCCTGCAGCAAACTTAGCACAAGAAGCATAGGCTTCCTTGAAATCATGGTCAGTGTCATACATATCCTTTATTTGCTCAAACCCAAGTAACTTAGCATCTAGGGTGGTCAAGAGAACATACCTCCGAGATAGTGCATCAGCAACTACGTTCTCCTTACCTTGTTTATATTTGATCACGTATGGAAAGGTCTCAATGAACTCAACCCACCTTGCGTGTCTCTTGCTAAGCTTACTCTGCCCTTTTAGATACTTTAGGGACTCATGATCAGTGTGTATGACAAACTCCCTGGGCCACAAGTAGTGTTGCCACGTTTGTAATGCCCTCACCAAGGCATATAGTTCTTTGTCATAGGTTGCATAGTTGAGAGTGGCTCCTCCAAGCTTCTCACTGAAGTATGCTATAGGTTTCCTATCCTGCATCAACACAGCACCAATTCCAATTCCTGAGGCATCACATTCTATTTCAAATGTTTTAGTAAAATCAGGAAGCATAAGGAGAGGTGATTGAGTAAGCTTCTCCTTTAGGCTCTGGAAAGCCTTCTCTTGTGCTTCTCTCCACTTGAATCCCACATCCTTCTTTATCACTTCAGTCAAGGGAGCTGCAATGGTGCTAAAGTCTCTCACAAATCGCCTATAGAACCCAGCAAGCCCATGGAAACTCCTCACTTCCCCTACTGTGGTTGGACTCGGCCAGTCTTTGATGGCTTTGATCTTCTCCTCATCGACCTTAACTCCATCTGCACTCACAACAAAACCTAGGAAAACCAAGTTATCCGTGCAAAAGGTGCACTTCTTCAAGTTGGCATAAAGCTTTTCATTCCTTAAAACATTCAGGACAGCCCTAAGATGATCTAGATGTTCTTCTAAGTTCTTGCTATATACTAAGATATCATCAAAGTATACTACAACAGAAATGCCTATGAATGATCTAAGAACATGATTCATTAACCTCATGAATGTACTAGGTGCATTGGTTAATCCAAATGGCATAACTAACCACTCATATAATCCATGTTTAGTTTTGAATGCAGTCTTCCATTCATCTCCTTCTTTCATCCTAATCTGATGATAACCACTTTTTAAATCTATCTTAGAAAAGATGCAAGAACCATGTAATTCATCAAGCATATCATCAAGTCTAGGGATAGGGTGGCGATACTTCACTGTGATGTTGTTGATTGATCTACAATCAACACACATACGCCATGTACCATCTTTCTTAGGCACTAGGAGCACTGGTACAGCACATGGGCTCAAACTCTCTCGGATATAGCCCTTCTCCATGAGTTCCTCTACTTGTCTTTGCAACTCCTTGGTCTCAACCGGGTTGGTTCTGTATGCTGGATGGTTTGGAAGTGTAGATCCTGGAACAAAGTCTATCTGGTGCTCAATCCCTCTCAAAGGTGGTAAACCAATAGGATTGTCTTCTGGAAATACATCTTGAAACTCCTGCAAAAGAGAAACCATTTCACTCGGATACACCGGTGTAGAATCTGTTAAGTTCAAAAGAGTTTCTTTAAACACAAGTAAGATAGCAGATTGTTTAGAGTTGAGAGTTCTTTTGATATCACCCATGTTAGCATAAAAGTTTGGCTGCTTAGTTCCAGCCGGTTTTAGATCAATCACCTTCCTCTTTTGGAGTTGAATCTGATCTTGTTGTACTTCCTTGGGTGTCAAGGGAACCAGGGTGGTCTTGCGTCCCTTGAACTCAAAGGAGTGCTTGTTGGTGAAGCCATCATGGATAACTCAACGATCAGATTGCCAAGGTCTTCCAAGAAGTATGTGACCAGCTTCCATAGGCAACACATCACACAAGACTTCATCTTCATATCTCCCAATGGCTAAGGGAATAAGGACTTGACTTGAAACCTTCATGGTGCCTTCTTCATTCAGCCATTGTAACCAGTAAGGTTTGGGAAGTTTCTGAACCTTCAATCCCAACTTCTTGACCATGGTTTCACTCGCAGCATTCACACAACTACCTCCATCAACAATGAGGCTGCACACCTTTCCTTGGACCAAGCACCGAGTGTAGAAGAGGTTCTCACGTTGCTCTAGCTCCTCAGCCTTGTTTTGCAAGCTTAGAAGCCTTCTTGCTACTAAAAGCTTCCCCTGGACTGGTCCTTCTTCATGTTCTTCTTCAGTGTCTTCTTGGTCAGACTCGGTGTTGTCATCTTCTGAGGCATATTCTCCATCTTCCAGCAAGATCATGACTCTCTTGTTGGTACATTCATTGGCATAATGACCTCTTCCTTGGCACTTGAAACACTTGCATCACGAGCTCTAGAACTAGAAGCTTCAACCTTGCCTTTGCCCTTGTCAAGAGCACTGCTTGGTTTGGTCTCTTCTCTTTGATAGGACTTGTGATCCTTCTGGAACGGTTTAGACTCCTTAGGATAAGGTGACTTCTCTTCCTTGGTGTTGTGTAACCGGTTAGAGCCATAGTGGTTGCGTGAATGTCCCTTCCTCTTGAGCTGTTGCTCCACAAGAATAGCCTTGTGTAGCATCTCTTCAAGCTCCACATAATGTTGCATCTCAACATTGTCTTGTATCTCCCGGTTTAATCCACATAGGAACCTTGACATGGTTGCTTCTCTATCTTCTGATATGCTAGCTCTTAGCATGAGTAACTCCATCTCCTGGTAATACTCCTCCACTGATCTTGAACCTTGGGTAAGTTTCCTGAGCCGGTGGTCCAAGTCTCGGTGGTAATGACTTGGAACAAACCTCTTGCGCATGATAGACTTCATCTCGGTCCAAGTCTCAACTGGTTCCTCTCCATTCCTCCTACGAGTTGTGATGTACTGATCCCACCAACTTAGAGCATAGTCATAGAACTCAGTGGCAGCAATCTGAATCTTCTTGTGGTTTGTGTACTGCTTACACTAAAAGACTAACTCAATCTTCTTCTCCCACTCAAGTAGGAATCCGGATCAGCTTTGCCATGGAATGGGGGTATCTTGATCTTCAAACCAGCAAGCTCATCTCCCTGGTTCATCCTTCTCTCTTGGACACGCCTATGTCTTCTTTGGCTTAGCCTTGAGGATGAACTGAGGTGTTCATACTCATTGTCAGTCTCCTCATAACCATCATGCTCTTGGCGAGTTGCATGAGGTCTCTCTTCTCTCCTAGTCTCTCGGTTTGGCACTTGACTAGTAGCTCTCCTGATGTCTTCTCTGAGCTCTCTCCGGATGTCATTTAGGTTGGTCCTCATCATCTCGGTCATGGTTGCCACCATGTTCTGGTTGAGTTGAGCCGACATAGCCTCCATGAGAAGCTTGTTCTTCCTGACGAGTGCAGCTTCATCTTCAGACTCGGAGCCCATGTTTCCTGCACAAAGGTAAACAAAATAACCAGTAAAAGGTTTCTAGGTAACAAGATAAGCAAAAAGGAAAAAGAAAACAAGCTTGTTTTGCAAGACAAAAGCAAAAAGGAGAAAATCGGCTAGGTAAAAAAGGAAAGGGTTTCTGCCTACCAAGCAAAAAGGAAAAACCTCTAAACTTTTTCTATTCTTCTCTAAGGTTTTCTAGCACCCTAACAACCTTAATCTACTCGTGTTCAAGGTGATTAACAAGTTAAACAGATGAAACAAAGTGATCTACAAAGGCAAAGTGATGCGGCTAGGGTTTCTCTCTCTAGGGCTTCCGCAAAGACAAAAAAGGAAAGTTCAAGAACCTTGTCTAATATCTTATGAATCTCGAGCAGCCCTAAACAGATTAGTTCTACTGCTTATTCAAGGTGATAGAGATGAAACACGGATGAAACAAAAAGGAACAAGAGAGAAAACGAGTACTTCCCAACCAAAGTTGCTCTGATACCACTTGATGCGCCCCTAGGATGCTCTTTGGTTGATGGGAATGGATAGATCCTTGCAAGAACGAATCAGAGACTCAAGTTCTTCAAGGTTTGTGGATTGAATGGTGACACAAGAGGGATGGATGATCTCCTGATACTCCTAGATGAATAACTCGGATATGACACACCAAATTAGACACCCTTAGGTCTCTGGATATTACACACCAGACTCGACACACTTTCTAGAGAGAAAGCCGTCAAGGAGAAAAGATAACTTGTTGATTAACAGATGGATGAGTACAATAGGGTTTAGAGAGCCGTTTAAATAAGGAGAAACCAGAGAACATGCTCTCTAGGGTTTCGGAAATAAGCAAAAAGGAAACTATAGTTTAAGTTTAACATAAGCTTTTAAAACGAAATAAAAATGTAAACTTCTTTAGCCTTGGACCGAGATAGGGCCTAAGTGATGTGAAGACAAGTTGTGGCCTCGTTAAAAACCTTCCTCCGGAAAACCTCATGGGACAAAACCAAAAGCAAGGAAAAGAGCACGCACCCCATGTCTTGCCTAGACACTAACTCAGCTTGATGTAGAGATGGCTTGAATGGTGATCAAGATATCTCGGATCAGACCTTGTCCAAGACTTTCTTGTTGTGGATGTGAAGTGAGTAATCCAACAACATTCTCTTTAAGCTTCTTGACTCTGTAATGAGTCATGGGACCTTCAGGAATGGCTAGAGCATCATCACCAGGCTGCTGGTGCAATGTGGCTTCATGTGGCTCATCTAGACTCTCCTTGTTCTCCTTAGTGATCCGGTCCATGATCACATCACCTATGATCTTGATTCAACTTCAGGGTGATTCTACACTGATTTATGTGTATAAATCAAGCTTCTTACATCGTGATTCATTTTGGTTTGATTAGAATCAAGAAGAAATTACCAAATCTCCAAACAGGGTAAACTGGAATCACTTCGGTTAAAAGTGGAATAACATCTTCATTATAACTCCAATGATATTGATTCAAATTCAGGGTGATTATCCACTGATTTATGAGTCCAAATAAAGCTTCTAACATCTTGATTCATTCTGGTTTGATTAGAATCAAGAAGAAATTGTCAAATCTCCAAACATGGTAAACTGGAGTCACTTCGGTTAAAAGTGGGATAACTGCTTCATCATAACTCCTATGATCTTGATTCAACTTCAGGGTGATTCTACACTGATTTATGAGTCCAAATCAAGATTCTTACATCGTGATTCATTCTGGTTTTATTTGTATCAAGAAGAAATTGCCAAATCTCCAAGCAGGATAAACTAGAATCACTTCGGTTAAAAGTGGGATAACTTCTTTATCGTAACTCCTATGATCTTGATTCAACTTCAGGGTGATTCTACACTGATTTATGATTCCAAATCAAGCTTCTTACATCGTGATTCATTCTGTTTTTATTTGTATCAAGAAGAAATTGCCAAATCACCAAACAGGGTAAACTAGAATCACTTCGGTTAAAAGTGGGATAACTTCTTCATCATTACTCCAATGATATTGATTCAAATCTAGGGTGATTCTACACTGATTAATGAGTCCAACTCAAGCTTCTTAAATCGTGATTCATTCTGGTTTTATTAGTATCAATAATAATTTGCCAAATCTCCAAACAGGGTAAACTGGAGTTACTTCGGTAAAAAGTGGGATAACATCTTCATCATAACTCCTATGATCTTGATTCAACTTCAGGGTGATTCTACACTGATTTATGAGTCCAGATCAAGATTCTTCCATATTGATTCATTATGGTTTTATTAGTATCAAGAAGAAATTCCCAACTCTCCAAACAGGGCAAACTGGAATCACTTCGGTTCAAAATGGGATAACTTCTTCATCATAACTCCAATGATATTGATTCAACTTTAGGGTGATTATACACTAATTTATGAGTCCAAATAAAGCTTCTTACATCTTGATTCATTCTGGTTTTATTAGAATCAAGAAGAAATTGCCAAATCTCCAAACATGGTAAACTGGAGTCACTTCGGTTAAAAGTGGGATAACTTCTTCATCATAACTCCTATGATCTTGATTCAACTTCAGGGTGATTCTACACTGATTTATGAGTCCAAATCAAGCTTCTTACATCGTGAATCATTCTGGAGACACTTTGGTTAAAAGTGGGATAACATATTCTCTTAATATGCATTGTCCATGCTCTGTCAAGCCTTTGCAAGGACTTCAACAAAGGATCATTCAACCGGGTCTAGGCAGTGGCATGTCTATGCAAAGAGGCTGTTAAGAGCAGTCTTGGTTGTGTGTGTATGAAAGCTCGGTTCAATGTGGCCTCTATTGTGAGGTGATGGAAACTAAAGCTGAAGGATCCACACAACCTCCCATCAAGTTGGTGTTGCCATGAAGAGGTTGCAACTGGCCGAGTGTGAGGGATTCAAGTGACAAAACAGTCACTCCTCATCTAAACAAAAGGGAAATAACTTGAACTCAAATTAATTCAAGTCATTAATCATTTCTTTCTAAAGTCTTGAAATGATACTTAACAATGCTTGATTAAATTGATTCTGATTGCTGTGGTTAAATGGAATGAGCACTTGTGCATTTGCCTTAGTTAAAACCATCATTGATATCTTGCATCATTTAGAAGAAGGTCTAAGTTGCTTGTGTCACTGATTTTGTTGAGATTATTGTGTTGTGATTTAAGGTTCTTTCTGGTTGAACCAAATGAAATGGTTGATAAGTACTGATGCACCATTGGGATAATGTATCAGGTACCTTTGCTTTAGCCTCACTGAAGATGATCATGGTCGTTTCCTAGCTTCTCTAAGGTGGCTTTGAAGTCAGTTGAGAGGGGGAGACCCAAACTAGAGTTATGAAGAGGTCAAGCCAAGTTCTATGTGTGTGCATGCCATGTGTTGATTTTGCACTTGTTTAGGCCATGATCCAGAGTTCTTTGTGTCCAACCACACTGGTTCTAAGACACAAAGACTCAATGGCCAATCCCTCGGCCTTGAAGGATCTTACTTTTTTCCTAGCCAAGGTTTTATCCCTAAGGAGGGTTTTCTTTGGTAAGGTTTTTAATGAGGAGAGACTTCAGGGTTCCAAGCTTGACTTAGGATCTATAGAGTCAAGCTTGAGGGGGAGTGTTAAACCTGAAGAGAGAAATGGACCGCTAAAGGTCATGTGCAAAGTTAGGGCCAAAACCCATTAGAAGTCTGATCAAGGACTAAAGAGGGTCTAGAAGCTTATGCTGAGCAAGAACAAGGTTCAAGAAGGGCCTATGATCAAGAAGGAAGCCATTGGACGAAATGTGCAAAGTTAGGGTTGACCGTACGGACGGCCGTACGGACTGTACGGACCGTACGGACATGGTCGACCCAAAACACTTCCTGGTTCGACTTTTGGGAGAGTTTGGGCGATGTGCAAAATCCGGGTTGAGGTGTACGGATGGGCGGTCCGTACGGTCGAGCGATGGAGCAGTTTTGGGATTGTCTTCGGTTTGATCAATTTAAACCGAACCAATTCAAATCTCTTGTGACCGTTTGAAGCTAAGGAGGCAAGGAGACATCTGGGTCGAGATGGATTAGAAGAATATGCTCTCAATATGCTTATCCAAAAGAAGGAAGGAACCTGGACAGATCATTGGCAAGGTTCATGTGCATTGCTGGCTGATTCCTGGCCAAGCTTTCCTAGGCACGCCCAGGCTGTCTCCAGCCTGTCTAAAGACCATCTGACTTTATCCAAACCGTCCATCCTCTCAAGCCTTATCAGCCCTTAGATATAGGTTAATGTTTGCTTCTTGTATTGCCTATAAAAGGCCCTTATGTTGAGTGTAAACAATTAAGTGAGAGAGCGGGGGTTTCGCCTCCTCCTTCCTAATCTTTTCTGGGTTCTATACCTTTGTTCTTGAGTCTCTTATTCTCTGGTTCTCTAAGTCTCAAGAATCTATCCTTAGTCTACTTAATCTTTTAGTCTCATCCGCAATCTACTTCTTCCATCAATCTCTTTTCACTTTGACACAACTCAAGACAGAACCTGTTAAGGTTAGATGAGCACACACACACGACTAATACTCTGTAAAACTCACATCTTCATCATAACTCTTATGATCTTGATTCAACTTCAGGGTGATTCTACTCTAATTTATGAGTCCAAATCAAGATTCTTACATCTTGATTCATTCTTGTTTGATTATAATCAAGAAGAAATTGCCAAATCTCCAAACAGGGTAAACTGGAATCACTTCGGTTAAAACTGGAATAACATCTTCATCATAACTCCAATGATATTGATTCAAATTCAGGGTGATTATCCACTGATTTATGAGTCTAAATAAAGCTTCTTACATCTTGATTCATTCTGGTTTGATTAGAATCAAGAAGAAATTGTCAAATCTCCAAACAGGGTAAACTGGAATCACTTCGGTTAAAAGTGGAATAACATCTTCATCATAACTCCTATGATATTGATTCAACTTCAGGATGATTTTACACTGATTTATGAGTCCAAATAAAGATTCTTACATCTTGATTCATTCTGGTTTGATTAGAATCAAGAAGAAATTGCCAAATCTCCAAACAGGGTAAACTGGAATCACTTTGGTTAAAAGTGGGATAACTTCTTCATCATAACGCCTATGATATTGATTCAAATTCAGGATGACTCTACACTGATTTATGAGTCCAAATCAAGATTCTTACATCTTGATTCATTCTGGTTTGATTAGAATCAAGAAGAAATTGCCAAATCTCCAAACAGGGTAAACTGGAGTCACTTCGGTTAAAAGTGGGATAACTTCTTCATCATAACTCCTATGATCTTGATTCAACTGCAGGGTGATTCTACACTGATTTATGAGTCCAAATCAAGATTCTTACATCTTGATTCATTCTGGTTTTATTAGTATCAAGAAGAAATTGCCAACTCTCCAAACAGGGCAAACTGGAATCACTTCGGTTAAAAGTGGGATAACTTCTTCATCATAACTCCAATGATATTGATTTAACTTCAGGGTAATTATCAACTGATTTATGATTCCAAATAAAGCTTATTAAATCGTGATTCATTCTGGTTTTATTTGTATCAAGAAGAAATTGCCAAATCTCCAAACAGGGTAAACTAGAATCACTTCGGTTAAAAGTGGGATAAATTCTTCATCATAACTCCAATGATATTGATTCAACTCCAGGGTGATTCTACACTGATTAATGAGTCCAAATCAAGCTTCTTACATCGTGATTCATTCTGGTTTAATTAGTATCAAGAATAAATTGCCAAATCTCCAAACAGGATAAACTAGAGTCACTTCGGTAAAAAGTGGGATAACATCTTCATCATAACTCCTATGATCTTGATTCAACTTCAGGGTGATTCTACACTGATTTATGTGTACAAATCAAGCTTCTTACATCGTGATTCATTCTGGTTTGATTAGAATCAAGAAGACATTGCCAAATCTCCAAACAGGGTGAACTGGAATCACTTCGGTTAAAAGTGGAATAACATCTTCATCGTAACTCCAATGATATTGATTCAAATTCAGGTTGATTATCCACTGATTTATGAGTCCAAATAAAGCTTCTCACATCTTGATTCATTCTGGTTTGATTAGAATCAAGAAGAAATTGCCAAATCTCCAAACAGGACAAACTAGAATCACTTTGGTTAAAAGTGGGATAACTTCTTAATCATAACTCCTATGATATTGATTCAACTTCAGGATGATTCTACACTGATTTATTAGTCCAAATCAAGATTCTTATAACTTGATTTATTCTGGTTTTATTAGAATCAAGAAGAAATTGCCAAATCTCCAAACAGGGTAAACTAGAATCACTTCGGTTAAAAGTGGGATAACTTCTTCATCATAATTCCAATGATATTGATTCAACTCCAGGGTGATTCTACACTGATTAATGAGTCCAAATCAAGCTTCTTACATCGTGATTCATTCTGGTTTAATTAGTATCAAGAATAAATTGCCAAATCTCCAAACAGGATAAACTAGAGTCACTTCGGTAAAAAGTGGGATAACATCTTCATCATAACTCCTATGATCTTGATTCAACTTCAGGGTGATTCTACACTGATTTATGTGTACAAATCACGCTTCTTACATCGTGATTCATTCTGGTTTGATTAGAATCAAGAAGAAATTGCCAAATCTCCAAACAGGGTGAACTGGAATCACTTCGGTTAAAAGTGGAATAACATCTTCATCGTAACTCCAATGATATTGATTCAAATTCAGGTTGATTATCCACTGATTTATGAGTCCAAATAAAGCTTCTCACATCTTGATTCATTCTGGTTTGATTAGAATCAAGAAGAAATTGCCAAATCTCCAAACAGGACAAACTAGAATCACTTTGGTTAAAAGTGGGATAACTTCTTAATCATAACTCCTATGATATTGATTCAACTTCAGGATGATTCTACACTGATTTATTAGTCCAAATCAAGATTCTTATATCTTGATTTATTCTGGTTTGATTAGAATCAAGAAGAAATTGCCAAATCTCCAAACAGGGTAAACTAGAATCACTTCGGTTAAAAGTGGGATAACTTCTTCATCATAATTCCAATGATATTGATTCAACTCCAGGGTGATTCTACACTGATTAATGAGTCCAAATCAAGCTTCTTACATCGTGATTCATTCTGGTTTAATTAGTATCAAGAATAAATTGCCAAATCTCCAAACAGGATAAACTAGAGTCACTTCGGTAAAAAGTGGGATAACATCTTCATCATAACTCCTATGATCTTGATTCAACTTCAGGGTGATTCTACACTGATTTATGTGTACAAATCACGCTTCTTACATCGTGATTCATTCTGGTTTGATTAGAATCAAGAAGAAATTGCCAAATCTCCAAACAGGGTGAACTGGAATCACTTCGGTTAAAAGTGGAATAACATCTTCATCATAACTCCAATGATATTGATTCAAATTCAGGTTGATTATCCACTGATTTATGAGTCCAAATAAAGCTTCTCACATCTTGATTCATTCTGGTTTGATTAGAATCAAGAAGAAATTGCCAAATCTCCAAACAGGACAAACTAGAATCACTTTGGTTAAAAGTGGGATAACTTCTTAATCATAACTCCTATGATATTGATTCAACTTCAGGATGATTCTACACTGATTTATTAGTCCAAATCAAGATTCTTATATCTTGATTTATTCTGGTTTGATTAGAATCAAGAAGAAATTGCCAAATCTCCAAACAGGGTAAACTAGAATCACTTCGGTTAAAAGTGGGATAACTTCTTCATCATAATTTCAATGATATTGATTCAACTCCAGGGTGATTCTACACTGATTAATGAGTCCAAATCAAGCTTCTTACATCGTGAATCATTCTTGTTTTAGTAGTATCAAGAAGAAATTGCCAACTCTCCAAACAGGGCAAACTGGAATCACTTCGGTTAAAAGTGGGATAACTTCTTCATCATAACTCCAATGATATTGATTTAACTTCAGGCTGATTATCCACTGATTTATGAGTCCAAATAAAGCTTCTTACATCTTGATTCATTCTGGTTTGATTAGAATCAAGAAGAAATTGCCAAATCTCCAAACAGGATAAACTAGAGTCACTTCGGTTAAAAGTGGGATAACTTCTTCATCATAACTCCTATGATCTTGATTCAACTTCAGGATGATTCTACACTAATTTATGAGTCCAAATCAATATTCTTACATCATGATTCATTTTGGTTTGATTAGAATCAAGAAGAAATTGCCAAATCTCCAAACAGGGTAAACTGGAATCACTTCGGTTAAAAGTGGGATAACTTCTTCATCATAACTCCTACGATCTTGATTCAACTTCAGGGTGATTCTAAACTGATTTATGAGTCCAAATCAAGATTCTTACATCTTGATTCATTCTAGTTTGATTAGAATCAAGAAAAAATTGCCAAATCTCCAAACAGGGAAAACTGGAGTCACTTCGGTTAAAAGTGGGATAACATCTTCATCATAACTTGTATGATCTTGATTCAACTTCAGGGTGATTCTACACTGATTTATGAGTCCAAATCAAGATTCTTACATCTTGATTCATTCTGGTTTGATTTGAATCAAGAAGAAATTGCCAAATCTCCAAACAGGGTAAACTGGAGTCACTTCGGTTAAAAGTGGGATAACTTCTTCATCATAACTCCTATGATCTTGATTCAACTTCAGGATGATTCTACACTAATTTATGAGTCCAAATCAATATTATTACATCTTGATTCATTCTGGTTGGATTAGAATCAAGAAGAAATTGCCAAATCTCCAAACAGGGTAAGCTGGAATCACTTTGGTTAAAAGTGGGATAACTTCTTCATCATAACTCCTACGATCTTGATTTAACTTCAGGGTGATTCTAAACTGATTTATGAGTCCAAATCAAGATTCTTACATCGTGATTCATTCTTGTTTTATTTGTATCAAGAAGAAATTGCCAAATCTCCAAACAGGGTAAACTGGAGTCACTTCGGTTAAAAGTGGGATAACATCTTCATCATAACTCGTATGATCTTGATTCAACTTCAGGATGATTCTACACTGATTTATGAGTTCAAATCAATATTCTTACATCTTGATTCATTCTGGTTTGATTAGAATCAAGAAGAAATTACCAAATCTCCAAACAGATTAAACTGGAATCACTTCGGTTAAAAGTGGAATAACATCTTCATCATAACTCCAATGATATTGATTCAAATTCAGGGTGATTATCCACTGATTTATGAGTCCAAATAAAGCTTCTCACATCTTGATTCATTCTGGTTTGATTAGAATCAAGAAGAAATTGCCAAATATCCAAACATGGTAAACTGGAATCACTTCGGTTAAAAGTGGAATAACATCTTCATCATAACTCCTATGATATTGATTCAACTTCAGGATGATTCTACACTGATTTATGAGTCCAAATAAAGATTCTTACATCTTGATTCATTCTGGTTTGATTAGAATCAAGAAGAAATTGCCAAATCTCCAAACATGACAAACTAGAATCACTTTGGTTAAAAGTGGGATAACTTCTTCATCATAACTCCTATGATATTGATTCAACTTCAGGATGATTCTACACTGATTTATTATTCCAAATCAAGATTCTTACATCATTATTTATTCTGGTTTGATTATAATCAAGAAGAAATTGCCAAATCTCCAAACAAGGTAAACTAGAATCACTTCGGTTAAAAGTGGGATAACTTCTTCATCATAATTCCAATGATATTGATTCAACTCCAGGATGATTCTACACTGATTAATGAGTTTAAATCAAGCTTCTTACATCGTGATTCATTCTGGTTTTAGTAGTATCAAGAAGAAATTGCCAACTCTCCAAACAGGACAAACTGGAATCACTTCGGTTAAAAGTGGGATAACTTCTTCATCATAACTCCAATGATATTGATTTAACTTCAGGGTGATTATCCACTGATTTATGAGTCCAAATAAAGCTTCTTACATCTTGATTCATTCTGGTTTGATTAGAATCAAGAAGAAATTGCCAAATCTCCAAAAAGGGTAAACTAGAGTCACTTCGGTTAAAAGTGGGATAACTTCTTCATCATAACTCCTATGATATTGATTCAACTTCAGGATGATTCTACACTGATTTATGAGTCCAAATCAATATTCTTACATCATGATTCATTCTGGTTTGATTAGAATCAAGAAGAAATTGCCAAATCTCCAAACAGGGTAAACTGGAATCACTTCGGTTAAAAGTGGGATAACTTCTTCATCATAACTCCTACGATCTTGATTCAACTTCAGGGTGATTCTAAACTGATTTATGAGTCCAAATCAAGATTCTTACATCGTGATTCATTCTGGTTTTATTTGAATCAAGAAGAAATTGTCAAATCTCCAAACAGGGTAAACTGGAGTTACTTCGGTTAAAAGTGGGATAACTTCTTCATCATAACTCCTATGATCTTGATTCAACTTCAGGATGATTCTACACTAATTTATGAGTCCAAATCAATATTATTACATCTTGATTCATTCTGGTTTGATTAGAATCAAGAAGAAATTGCCAAATCTCCAAACAGGGTAAACTGGAATCACTTTGGTTAAAAGTGGGATAACTTCTTCATCATAACTCCTACGATCTTGATTTAACTTCAGGGTGATTCTAAACTGATTTATGAGTCCAAATCAAGATTCTTACATCGTGATTCATTCTGGTTTTATTTGTATCAAGAAGAAATTGCCAAATCTCCAAACAGGGTAAACTGGAGTCACTTCGGTTAAAAGTGGGATAACATCTTCATCATAACTCGTATGATCTTGATTCAACTTCAGGGTGATTCTACACTGATTTATGAGTTCAAATCAATATTCTTACATCTTGATTCATTCTGGTTTGATTAGAATCAACAAGAAATTACCAAATCTCCAAACAGATTAAACTGGAATCACTTCGGTTAAAAGTGGGATAACATCTTCATCATAACTCGTATGATCTTGATTCAACTTCAGGGTGATTCTACACTGATTTATGAGTCGAAATCAAGATTCTTAAATCTTGATTCATTCTGGTTTGATTAGAATCAAGAAGAAATTACCAAATCTCCAAACAGATTAAACTCGAATCACTTCGGTTAAAAGTGGAATAACATATTCATCATAACTCCAATGATATTGATTCAAATTCAGGGTGATTATCCACTGATTTATGAGTCTAAATAAGTCTTCTTACATCTTGATTCATTCTGGTTTGATTAGAATCAAGAAGAAATTACCAAATCTCCAAACAGGGTAAACTGGAGTCACTTCAGTTAAAAGTGGGATAACTTCTTCATCATAACTCCTATGATCTTGATTCAACTTCAGGGTGATTCTACACTGATTTATGAGTCCAAATCAAGCTTCTTACATCGTTATTCATTCTGGTTTTATTAGTATCAAGAAGAAATTGCCAACTCTTCAAACAGGGTAAACTAGAATCACTTCGGTTAAAAGTAGGATAACTTCTTCATCACAACTCCTATGATCTTGATTCAACTTCAGGGTGATTATCCACTGATTTATGATTCCAAATAAATCTTCTTAAATCTTGATTCATTCTGGTTTTATTAGTATCAAGATGATTCAACTTCAGGATGATTCTACACTAATTTATGAGTCCAAAGCAATATTATTACATCTTGATTCATTCTGGTTTGATTAGAATCAAGAAGAAATTGCCAAATCTCCAAACAGGGTAAACTGGAACCACTTCGGTTAAAAGTGGGATAACTTCTTCATCATAACTCCTACGATCTTGATTCAACTTCAGGGTGATTCTAAACTGATTTATGAGTCCAAATCAAGATTTTTACATCGTGATTCATTCTGGTTTTATTTGTATCAAGAAGAAATTGCCAAATCTCCAAACATGGTAAACTGGAGTCACTTCTGTTAAAAGTGGGATAACATCTTCATCATAACTCGTATGATCTTGATTAAACTTCAGGGTGATTCTACATTGATTTATGAGTCCAAATCAAGATTCTTACATCTTGATTCATTCTGGTTTGATTAGAATCAAGAAGAAATTACCAAATCTCCAAACAGGGTAAACTGGAATCACTTCGGTTAAAAGTGGAATAACATCTTCATCATAACTCCAATGATATTGATTCAAATTCAGGGTGATTATCCACTGATTTATGAGTCCAAATAAAGCTTCTTACATCTTGATTCATTATGGTTTGATTAGAATCAAGAAAAAATTGCCAAATCTCCAAACATGATAAACTGGAGTCACTTCAGTTAAAAGTGGGATAACTTCTTCATCATAACTCCTATGATCTTGATTCAACTTCAGGGTGATTATACACTGATTTATGAGTCCAAATCAAGCTTCTTACATCGTTATTCATTCTGGTTTTATTAGTATCAAGAAGAAATTGCCAACTCTCCAAACAGGGTAAACTGGAATCACTTCGGTTAAAAGTAGGATAACTTCTTCATCATAACTCCTATGATCTTGATTCAACTTCAGGGTGATTCTAAACTGATTTATGAGTGCAAATAAAGATTCTTACATCGTGATTCATTCTGGTTTTATTTTTATCAAGAAGATATTACCAAATCTCCAAAAAGGGTAAACTAGAATCACTTCGGTTAAAAGTGGGATAACTTCCTCATCATAACTCCAATGATATTGATTCAACTCCAGGGTGATTCTACGCTGATTAATGAGTCCAAATCAAGCTTCTTACATCGTGATTTATTCTGGTTTTATTAGTATCAAGAATAAATTGCCAAATCTCCAAACAGGGTAAACTGGAGTCACTTCGGTAAAAAGTGGGAAAACATCTTTATCATAACTCCTATGATCTTGATTAAACTTCAGGATGATTCTACACTGATTTATGAGTCCAGATCAAGATTCTTACATCTTGATTCATTGTGGTTTTATTAGTATCAAGAAGAAATTGCCAACTCTCCAAAAAGGGCAAACTGGAATCACTTCGGTTAAAAGTGGGATAACTTCTTCATCATAACTCCTATGATCTTGATTCAACTTCAGGGTGATTATCCACTGATTTATGATTCCAAATAAAGCTTCTTACATCTTGATTCATTTTGGTTTGATTAGAATCAAGAAGAAATTGCCAACTCTCCAAACATGGCAAACTAGATTCACTTCGGTTAAAAGTGGGATAACTTCTTCATCATAACTCCAATGATATTGATTTAACTTCAGGGTGGTTATCCACTGATTTATGAGTCCAAATAAAGCTTCTTACATCTTGATTCATTCTAGTTTGATTAGAATCAAGAAGAAATCGCCAAATCTCCAAACAGGGTAAACTGGAGTCACTTCGGTTAAAAGTGGGATAACTTCTTCATCATAACTCCTATGATCTTGATTCAAATTCAGGATTATTCTACACTGATTTATGAGTCCAAATCAAGATTCTTACATCTTGATTCATTCTGGTTTGATTAGAATCAAGAAGAAATTGCCAAATCTCCAAACAGGGTAAACTGGAATCACTTCGGTTAAAAGTGGGATAACTTCTTCATCATAACTCCTACGATCTTGATTCAACTTCAGGGTGATTCTAAACTGATTTATGAGTCCAAATCAAGATTCTTACATCGTGATTCATTCTGGTTTTATTTGTATCAAAAAGAAATTGCCAAATCTCCAAACAGGGAAAACTAGAGTCACTTCGGTTAAAAGTGGGATAACATCTTCATCATAACTCGTATGATATTGATTCAACTTCAGGGTGATTCTACGCTGATTTATGAGTCCAAATCAAGATTCTTACATCTTGATTCATTCTGGTTTGATTTGAATCAAGAAGAAATTGCCAAATCTCCAAACAGGGTAAACTGGAGTTCTTTCGGTTAAAAGTGGGATAACTTCTTCATCATAACTCCTATGATCTTGATTCAACTTCAGGATGATTCTACACTAATTTATGAGTCCAAATCAATATTATTACATCTTGATTCATTCTGGTTTGATTAGAATCAAGAAGAAATTGCCAAATCTCCAAACAGGGTAAACTGGAATCACTTTGGTTAAAAGTGGGATAACTTCTTCATCATAACTCCTACGATCTTGATTTAACTTCAGGGTGATTCTAAACTGATTTATGAGTCCAAATCAAGATTCTTACATCGTGATTCATTCTGGTTTTATTTGTATCAAGAAGAAATTGCCAAATCTCCAAACAGGGTCAACTGGAGTCACTTCGGTTAAAAGTGGGATAACATCTTCATCATAACTTGTATGATCTTGATTCAACTTCAGGGTGATTCTACACATATTTATGAGTCGAAATCAAGATTCTTACATCTTGATTCATTCTGGGTTGATTAGAATCAAGAAGAAATTACCAAATCTCCAAACAGATTAAACTCGAATCACTTCGGTTAAAAGTGGAATAACATATTCATCATAACTCCAATGATATTGATTCAAATTCAGGGTGATTATCCACTGATTTATGAGTCTAAATAACTCTTCTTACATCTTGATTCATTCTGGTTTGATTAGAATCAAGAAGAAATTACCAAATCTCCAAACAGGGTAAACTGGAGTCACTTCGGTTAAAAGTGGGATAACTTCTTCATCATAACTCCTATGATCTTGATTCAACTTCAGGATGATTCTACACTAATTTATGAGTCCAAAGCAATATTATTACATCTTGATTCATTCTGGTTTGATTAGAATCAAGAAGAAATTGCCAAATCTCCAAACAGGGTAAACTGGAATCACTTCGGTTAAAAGTGGGATAACTTCTTCATCATAACTCCTACGATCTTGATTCAACTTGAGGGTGATTCTAAAGTGATTTACGAGTCCAAATCAAGATTTTTACATCGTGATTCATTCTGGTTTTATTTGTATCAAGAAGAAATTGCCAAATCTCCAAACATGGTAAACTGGAGTCACTTCTGTTAAAAGTGGGATAACATCTTCATCATAACTCGTATGATCTTGATTAAACTTCAGGGTGATTCTACACTGATTTATGAGTCCAAATCAAGATTCTTACATCTTGATTCATTCTGGTTTGATTAGAATCAAGAAGAAATTACCAAATCTCCAAACAGGGTAAACTAGAATCACTTCGGTTAAAAGTAGAATAACATCTTCATCATAACTCCAATGATATTGATTCAAATTCAGGGTGATTATCCACTGATTTATGAGTCCAAATAAAGCTTCTTACATCTTGATTCATTCTGGTTTGATTAGAATCAAGAATAAATTGCCAAATCTCCAAACATGATAAACTGGAGTCACTTCAGTTAAAAGTGGGATAACTTCTTCATCATAACTCCTATGATCTTGATTCAACTTCAGGGTGATTATACACTGATTTATGAGTCCAAATCAAGCTTCTTACATCGTTATTCATTCTGGTTTTATTAGTATCAAGAAGAAATTGCCAACTCTCCAAACATGGTAAACTGGAATCACTTCGGTTAAAAGTAGGATAACTTCTTCATCATAACTCCTATGATCTTGATTCAACTTCAGGGTGATTCTAATCTGATTTATGAGTGCAAATAAAGATTCTTACATCGTGATTCATTCTGGTTTTATTTTTATCAAGAAGATATTGCCAAATCTCCAAACAGGGTAAACTAGAATCACTTCGGTTAAAAGTGGGATAACTTCCTCATCATAACTCCAATGATATTGATTCAACTCCAGGGTGATTCTACGCTGATTAATGAGTTTAAATCAAGCTTCTTACATCGTGATTTATTCTGGTTTTATTAGTATCAAGAATAAATTGCCAAATCTCCAAACAGGGTAAACTGGAGTCACTTCGGTAAAAAGTGGGAAAACATCTTTATCATAACTCCTATGATCTTGATTCAACTTCAGGATGATTCTACACTGATTTATGAGTCCAGATCAAGATTCTTACATCTTGATTCATTGTGGTTTTATTAGTATCAAGAAGAAATTGCCAACTCTCCAAACAGGGCAAACTGGAATCACTTCGGTTAAAAGTGGGATAACTTCTTCATCATAACTCCTATGATCTTGATTCAACTTCAGGGTGATTATCCACTGATTTATGATTCCAAATAAAGCTTCTTACATCTTGATTCATTCTGGTTTGATTAGAATCAAGAAGAAATTGCCAACTCTCCAAACATGGCAAACTAGAATCACTTCGGTTAAAAGTGGGATAACTTCTTCATCATAACTCCAATGATATTGATTTAACTTCAGGGTGATTATCCACTGATTTATGAGTCCAAATAAAGCTTCTTACATCTTGATTCATTCTAGTTTGATTAGAATCAAGAAGAAATCGCCAAATCTCCAAACAGGGTAAACTGGAGTCACTTCGGTTAAAAGTGGGATAACTTCTTCATCATAACTCCTATGATCTTGATTCAAATTCAGGATGATTCTACACTGATTTATGAGTCCAAATCAAGATTCTTACATCTTGATTCATTCTGGTTTGATTAGAATCAAGAAGAAATTGTCAAATCTCCAAACAGGTAAACTGGAATCACTTCGGTTAAAAGTGGGATAACTTCTTCATCATAACTCCTACGATCTTGATTCAACTTCATGGTGATTCTAAACTGATTTATGGGTCCAGATCAAGCTTCTTACATCGTGATTCATTCTGGTTTTATTAGTATCAATATGAAATTGCCAACTCTTCAAACAGGACAAACTGGAATCACTTCGGTTAAAAGTGGAATAACTTCTTCATCATAACTCCTATGATCTTGATTCAACTTCAGGGTGATTATCCACTGATTTATGATTCCAAATAAAGTTTCTTACATCTTGATTCATTCTGGTTTTATTAGTATCAAGAAGAAATTGCCAACTCTCCAAATAGGGTAAACTGGAGTCACTTCGGTTAAAAGTGGGATAACTTCTTCATCATAACTCCTATGATCTTAATTCAACTTCAGGATAATTCTACACTTATTTATGAGTACAAATCAAGATTCTTACATCTTGATTCATTCTGGTTTGATTAGAATCAAGAAGAAATTGCCAAATCTCCAAAAAGGGTAAACTGGAATCACTTCGGTTAAAAGTGGAATAACATCTTCATCATAACTCCTATGATCTTGATTCAACTTCAGGGTTGATTATCACTGATTTATGAGTCCAAATAAAGCTTATTACATCTTGATTCATTCTGGGTTTGATTAGAATCAAGAAGAAATTGCCAAATCTTCAAAAAGGGTAAACTCGAGTCACTTCGGTTAAAAGTGGGATAACTTCTTCATCATAACTCCTATGATCTTGAATTCAACTTCAGGGTCGATCCTACACTGATTTACTAATTACAAATCAAGCTTCTGTACATCGTGATTCTCGTAACACCTCGCAACTTAATAAATAATAATCTTCCTGAAAACTTCACTTAATTACTTCGCGTAGTCCATGTAACACCATAAATTCATAAATAGAAGAAAACCAAGAAAAATATGCCATAAACGTAAAAACCATAAGGCTAAAAAGAAAAAACCCAAAACACCCGATCTGGAAATAAATCCACTCCTCCTCAGCAGTCTCACCTGAAAGGGAAGAAAGACGGGGTGAGCAACCCAGGGAGTCCACTAAGTGAGGTATGGGGTGGCTAAACCCGAAGTCCATGGACCCGGTCATAACATTCTGAATAAATATAATTTAATTCTAACACGTAACAAACACGGTACCTAGAGTACCCAAAGATCACACAATGGTCCTAGCGAGATACACACCCGCTGCCCACTAACAGGCCAAAAACAACAACGCCGAAAACGTGCTCGGTAACACACGCCCGAAGACGATTTATCGACCTACAGTCGTGGCAACAACAGGTCGACTATACTGTGCCACAACATCTCACAAAACAACGCCGAATATGTGTTCAGTAACACACGCCCGAAGACGATTTATCGACCTACAGCCGTGGCAACAACAGGTCGACTATGCTGTGCCACCGCATCTCACAAAACATACTGGTAACAAACTGCTCTACAGAAGTACGTCTCTGTAGTCGACCACAACCTTTCACCTCAATTATCAACAGATATATATATATATATATTTAATAACAATTATCAAAGAACAAGCAATGTTGAACCCTCTAACATCCTATATCCAGTTTAACAGAGAACCTAATAACTAAACAAGCAAACTCTAATAGACTCAATTCACGAAGACGGAACATATTAGAAATAAATTATGTTTATTCAAAATCCTAAGCCGTGTACAAGAAGTTTGGGAATAGCCCTCACCTTAGCAATGAGGGAAAAGTGTTGTCTCTGAACTCCAGCTACTCAAATAGACTCCAAATCTGAAATCAGGGCGAAAAATCGAGTCAGAACGCCCTTCGAACGGTCAAAAACGGATAACCGATGGTCTGGTCAAAATGTCAATCCACAGGTCAAAGGTCAACCCGGTCAACTCTGACCCAAGCCGGTCAACCCTTGACCAAATTGAAATCGAATTGAACCAACCGGTTTTCCTTAACCGGATTTGATTTCAATTGGACCAGATTTAAATCAATTTCAACCCGGTTTAATCCTAACCAAAAATCAATTTTCAATAACCAATCAAAACCGGAAATCAATTCAAACCGACCCGGTTTGACCGGTCAGTGAGTTGACTCGCTGAGTCGACTCAGCCGAGTCGCCAAGTCACCGGCGAGTCAGCGAGTCAACCGGCAAGTCACCGGCGACCGGTCGCCGGCGGCGGCGGAGCACGGAGGCGATACGGCGGCGGCACGGTGGAGATGGCGGCTCCGGCGAACGGCGACCGGCAACGGTGGTGCGTGGGCCTCACGCGCGGCTGCTCCGGCGACTTGCGGCGGTACGTGAATCTCACGCATGTGACTTGCGGCGTCGCGACGCGTCGCGGCGGCTCTCCGGCTGATCTTCCTGCTCCTGACTCGTCTCGACGTCCCGAACACGATGGTGGCCTTAATTTGTGAAAAACCACAACGGTTAGAGAGATACGATCGATTTTCTAAAATGAAATTAATATAACACGCTCTTTCCAGGGCCGGGCGAAAGTGCTGTTTTAACTTCACGCCATGCCATACCGATAAAGATATTTGGATTGAACTCATAAATCAGTCTTTTCTTTGTTTAGAAAATTAGAAGATCATCCTGAGAAAGGCCAGCCGGTGTATAATACACAACAATGGAGTGTCAGGTTAGATTTGATTCGAGTCTAATTCGATCGAAGAAGGGGTTACATATCTCGTAACGGATTTCTACTGCCCCCAATCATTTTAACCGAGAGGTGGAGATGGTCTGACTCTAGTTACCAACCCTTCGGATATTCTCGCCGTTATGGGCGAATGGTTGGCTGAGGATTTGGCAATTCTTCCTTCTTGTGATCGTGATGGTTTCCTTAGGAATCTTCTCAAACCCCAGAGACGTTATACAGTTTCTGCAAAAGTATAACGTGTGAATAAGCTTTCTCTGGAAAAAAAAAAAAAAAAAAAAAAATACATATGAGATGAAGTAAGAGTAAGGCTCTAATATTATGATATTGATGAAAAAGAAGAGAAAAACGGTACCTAAGGGAAGTGATGATCCAGCCAGTTTGACTGGGCTTGCTAGGCGGCTCCTCTTTATATGTGGGGGATTGGTCGTTACAATTCTCCATCCGCACTGAAATAAGCGTGGATCTACGTATACCACGAATACCGCATGCAAGTGGATATCACCTTGAAGTTTAAAATCAATATCACTCATTTTTAGTGTTGGCCGAGTAGGTGTATGATGAAGAAGTAAGTCCCCGGACTTCTTCTTAAATTATCATCCCGACTGAAAAAGATTCTGATAATCTATCCTCTCTGAGGATTCTGCCTTCCCATGTCTCTCAAGTCCTCGATTCCATCTTCGATCTTTCCCCAACGCGAACAGCCTTTAATCCTAAGTCTCCTATTTTGGCATTTCAGTGTCCGAGCTGAAACCGCTTATTTTTTAGTTGGCACTTGTCGAGATCCAAGAATTTTCTTTCCTTTCCGAATACTAGGCTATGGATAGGGTGCATAACTAAAAAACCCAGAAATTTTTATGATAAGGATCAGATTCCCAGCGCGAGTGTTAAGAGCTGATTTAATCATTAGATCAGATGTTAGAATCTCCTGGAGTTGAGATTTCAATATCATGGGGAGTGGCTGCTGCAAAATAATAGTTCTGGCTCCCGTTAACGACTTCTTTTTCGTCAATTACTGACACGTGAAACAATTATGCGTGGGAAATCTTGATAGCTACTGCCTGAATGAACATGCAATCTGATAAAGCTCAAAGCTCCAATTACCGCCTCTTACCATAGCACGTTTTTAAATGGGCCCCCACTACTGATCATACGGCCCTAAGCTTCTTTTATCTTCCGAATGTCTTAAGATCCTCCTTTGGGAAGATTCTCGATTATTTTTCCATAGTTTAACAGCTTTGACTTTGAGAGGGAATAGTTTTCCCCCTGAAACGTCCAAATCCTTTCCGCGACGCGTTCGTTCCTGACATAACTTTTTCTTTCTTTGATCATGTGTGAGGTGTGGCGTTAAGGCGAATTTGAGATCTTGACGCTGCTCTACCATCTCTTGAACCATACTGCGTGGTTCCATGCCTCGTAGATTTAATCAAACTCCACCAGCAGACTTATCTAAGATACCTAAAACACAATAGTTGCGACAGATATTTGATTTGGCAAAAGTGGAATAATAAATCAGTTCCTACCTAGTAAAGTGCCTTCAGATTATTAGGATAGCTCCATTCCTCCTGAAAGATATCTTTGCTCAGAAATTCATAATATTACTCAATTATTAGGTATGACGATTAATACTCATGAAGGCCTAAAGGGATAGATGATTTATTTTCCCCCTTTCCTCAAAACTTCAACTATAGCAAGATCTATACACTGATGTGCTCTCTGTCATGAATGTTGGCAGATGTTTTGAGCCATATTTCCTCCTCTCAATTAGTCCTTGAATAGGTCCATCTTCTGATACATATGCCCAATTCCAAGAATACTCCAGAATGAGTGTGGATCAAGATGTTAGGGTGGTCTTTATAGATTTTGTACGGTCATAGTGGACTTTCTGTCCCAGGCCTTTTTCTGAAAGCGAATCTACACAAAATGCTCGCGGTGAAGTACTTTTTTGCGTATCACGATCAGATTACATATGTTGAGAATCCAGTAACACTCCCTATGCACCTCACTGCTGATCAATCAGCTTGCACTGATATAAGTTGCGCTAACTGATTCAGTTGTGTCTATGTCATACTTTCTTCATAATATGCGGCAAGAGTAATATGAGTGGATTTGGTAAGTACTATACCGATATCATATCACTCCATCACAGCCAACTTCTCTCTTTTAACCGAGTTTGATTCCAGCCTCCCTTACCATGTGGTCTCGTTCGGATATTTTCGGGGGCATAAAACCTCAGTCACTATCTAAAATCACTCTAACTCAAACCAATGGGTACAACACTAGATGCCCATTTCCGCATTCTCTGACAAAAGTGAGAGCAGGTTTTGTTCGAGTGAAACCGAGCTGGTCACTCTTGATGTTTTCTCAGGACTCTATTAAAACCATATCCTCGAACAATGATCTGGCTACTGAGATACAAATGTATGCCACATCTTTCTTCATACCCGGCAATGATAGTAATGCTTCAGATCCTCTGTCATCTTTTGGTGTTTCCTGGGATGTATCAGAAAAATCGCGACAGTAATGGGTGTGCTTGAGATG